>CM067482.1:29107381-29120808 GCA_034552555.1 Semaprochilodus insignis | reverse complement strand
CCTTCAGATTAGCTCAAGAACAGTACGTAGAGCGCTTCATGGAATGGGTTTACATGGCCGAGCAGCTGCGTCCAAGCCTTACATCACCAAGCACAATGCCAAGCATCAATTGCAGTGGTGTAAAGCATGCAGCCAATTGAAGCTGCCAGCCAGGCCTTCTCGCCCAACATCAGTGTCTGACCTCACAAATGCGCTTCTGGAACAATGGTCAAAAATTCCCATAAACACATTCCTAAACCTTGTGGAAAGTCTTCCCAGAAGAATTAAAGCTGTTATAGCTGCAAAGGGTGGGCGGACATTGTATTAAATCCTATAGATTAAGAACGAGAGGTCATTCAAACCTGCAGATGGCTCTGCACGAGGATGACGGAGCTATAAATACCTGTGGGGTGTGAGTGATGGGATCCATAGACTGAGAAGAGGTGGTACAGTGCAGTGAATGTCTCGTTCCGTGTGTGGAAAATGGCTCCAAAGCAGATGTAAATGATTGGCCGTGTCAAAGACCAAAGACCATAGTGGTCCTGGTACAAGCTGATATAAGCTGTTGTTTCAGACCTGTACAGGCTTCATTAGATGTGTCACCCTGACTTTAGTTCATATCTTGTGGTAAACCATCTGTATTTACTCTGTCCTGGATCGTTGACTTAGACACAGATAGTCCAAACCCAACTGCTGTGAAGGGAAAGAGTTCTTCTGAATTCATCCACCACAGTGGTCTTCCATGGTCTTCTTGGCCTTTGGCGTTTCTGAACTGACCAGTGTGTTCTTTCTTCTGAATAATGTTCTCCCCTTCGGCTGTTGAATACAGTTGGTTAGGCACATTTAATATGTATGTTACTGTTACTGTACATACTGTATATAAACTGACCGTCACGTATCCTTTACTCTGCACATTTGTTGCTCTTACACTACATACAACCTACACTGTACTGTCAACCTACTCTCTCCACTCACTCTGTATATATGTATATTATATTTATACTAGATCTGTATTTATCTACCACCCTTCTGTCCATAACTGTACATATTGTAACCTCTGCATTGCTTGCCATGGTTACTTTCCTGTACTTTATATGTAAATAATACTGTATTTTGCACTTCTGGTTGGATGCTAACTGCATTTCATTGGCTCTGTACCTGTACTCTGCACAAGGACAATAAAATTGAATCTAATCTAATCCAATCTAATCTAATAAATTTAATCTAATAATGCGTAACTTGTGAACTATGGGATTCAGCCCAAGGCTAAAAAAATACATGCTCTGGTCTTCAAAGAAAAAAAATACTTAAGCTTAATATTTAGAAAATTATCACATTTAAATCACTATCACAACGATTGCGGACATTCAGCGAGCAGTGATGCCCTCCAGGAGTCATCCTGTTAGTGCCAGCACCATTGGCAGACGGCTGCACGACGCAGGACTACATGCATGCAGACAGTCCTTGACACCACGTTAACATCGTGGTGATGTTAACGTAAATATTGCCCATATCAGATGATGTTGGAGTTGGTTCACAAGTGACATTCCAGTTCATCCCAAAGGTGTTCAGTGAGGTTGTGGTCAGGGCTCTGTGCAGTTCCCCAAACTCATCAAACCGTGTCTTTACGGAGCTGGCTTTGTGTACAGGGTGCACAGTCTTGCTGGAACAGGAAAGGGTCTTCCCCAAACGATTTCCACAAAGTTGGAAGCATACAATTGCATGAAATGTGTTTGTATGCTGTAGCAGTAACATCCCCCTTCGCTGGACCACTGCAACTAACGGGCCACAGCTGACTTTTGGTTCACAAATTTGACTTGTGGCAAAAGGGGTCACCCTAGGACAGTGCCAAGTCACTAAGCTTATCAGTACGACCCCTTTCTACTGCCAGTGTTTGTCTGTGTGCTTGATTTTATATCCATGTTAGCAGGGGGAATGGCTGAAACACCTGAATTCAACAATTATGAAGGGTGTCCATAAAGTTTATAGAGGTGGACAGACAGACGGAAAACAGGCACAACAGATGAGCTCACCTCATAGATTAGTTATGCTTGTTAGGTTAGCTTTCTCTCAGTAAATTATTCCTACTAGTACACAGAGAGTTGTGCTAAAACTGCCTGAGGTGGACTAACCAAGCCAGCCTTGGACTGGTGAGGGGACTGCTTATGTACATGCCACTCAATAATATACTGTACTTAGAGAAAAACATGCTTCAGAGTTCCCTGAGGCTTTAAAGAAAGAAAGCTCTTCTTCTTCAAAGTCAATCAACCAAAGTGCAGCACCACAAGTCGCAATATTATAAATTATATATGTGTAGCTCTAAACCACTTCTATGCTTGTACCTTAAAATCCACCACTGTAATTAGAATGTGAAACAGTAATGAAGCATGATCTGTACATGAGCTTAATGTCAATGCAACAGCTGGATGTTTACTGGGGACATTAATGGGAAATTTCACCCATTTTTTTTTTTAAACATCTGCATAATTCAACATGTAGACACGTAGACACAGTCATTCAATGTGGTTTGGTGCGAAATGGTTGACTGTAGAGATTTCTTTACAGTGGTGCTGACAGAAACCAGGGGTCACCATGTCTACACTACAAATACCACCATCTCATTTACACCATTTCATGATCATCACCACAATTCAGACTCTCTGGTACTGAGCATTTGGCATCAAATCACTCTGAATGCCCTTTTTCCTTCCCTGTGGTTAAATGACATTTGGTTCATTAACCTTTACAGATGCTCAAACATCAAAGTTGGTTAGTGAGAATGCTCTGCTGCAGCTGTTTGGAGCAATATCCTGCCAATGCTTAACAGGTCAGAAAAGTTTATTGAGCTTTCAAACACAGAGAAAGCACTAATGAGCATGCTCAGAAGCAGCCATGTTCTGCACAGTGGTGGGCGTGTCCAGGCCCAGCAGAGTGCCCAGATACGATTGGTCCCGGGGATCAAGCATTTGGTCTGGCCGCACCGGGTGCACTATGTTAGCTGGTTGAGGGGTCAGTGTGTATTTCTCCAGAAACACAAGGTCAGTGGCCTGCTGGTAGCTGCCTGGTTGCGGTTGCTGCTGCTGGACAGCATGGGCCAAGTCAGTCTCTTCAGGCATCTGCACAGGCACCAGAGTGACTGGGACACAGACGTCACCCTGCAGGACACTCTTGTACGTTTTAGCGGTTTCGGGGGAGGCCAAGGGTCCCGGCAGCTTGTCGTTTGAGGCGGTGGACAGATGGGACGGGGACTGGCTGGCAGGACGCCCACTGTGGACGTGGTCCACGTGGTATTTTAGCTTGTCTTTGCGCTTGAAGGTGGCACTGCAGTGGGGGCAGTTGAAGGGACGCACGTCCGAGTGGATGACCATGTGCTTCGTCAGAGTTTTCTTAATCCGGAATGTCTGGTTGCAGATCACGCACCGGTGGGGTTTCTCACCTGTTGAGTTTGAAAATATCAAAAAGTTAAAAGAAAAAGTTGGATGGGAAGGATTAGTCAACAAAACCGATCGGCTGGTGCTTATTTAAAGGATTCGTACCACGGAAATATCCATATACTATATACAAATATAACATATTGTTTCCTCCTCAGTGTCTGTGGAAACTGAGCTTCAAAAACAGCCCAAAAACTTTTATTGTTCTTATGTCACAAAACCCAAACATGTTTCCATACGTCCACCTATTCAGCCTCAAAAAGTCAAACCGCTCCACCCACAACTGACAGAAATGAGTGTTTCAGCCTGCACAGCTTTTTGAATGAGGCACAGCCAGTCAGCCTATTTAATTTTAGGGGATAAAGAGAGAGTGGAAAACGGTCATGTAGATATACTTCAGGATTGCAGATCTCTCTGGCCAGGATTGGGCAGTCCTGCCCTTGAGGAATGCTTCCTTCAAACAGATGTTGTGGACTGTAACTCCTCTTTACCTGAATGTGTTCTGAAATGGGTCATCAGGTTGGTCTTCCCTCTGAACTCCTTCTTGCACACTTCACACTGGTGCACTACAGCCTTGTACCTGCAGGTTTGAAGAATATGCTGTTAAAATCGTTTGGCTGTGCGTTTAAAATCATTTCTTTTCCTGTATGCTGGAGTTGCATGTGATCAAAGTCTATTTCCTCCTTCAAAACAAAAGATCATATAATGGGTCATAATATTAAGAAAGTTTCTTAGAACTAGTTATGAGTATTTCATAACAATGACATTCTCATAATGACTTAGCATCTCAAAAGTATGGCATTCTATCTCAATTATGACCTAGTATCTTTTAGAATTAAGATTAATAGGAATAATAGGAATCTGCAATTATGTAATATGTTGTCATTATGACGTAGTAAGACATTTTGTTGTCATTTTGATACAGTCAGTCATTATTATGAGACTGTATAGAAACTAATTACAGACACCAAGTCAATTACAAGATTCTGAGTAGCAATTATGAGACAGGATCTTAATCATAAGATGCTAAGTCATAACTATGAGACACAAAGTCATTTTTATCTAAGTTGTTATCATTTGATAATACTGGAACTCAATTTAACATAGCAAGTCATAATTATGAATTACTAAGTTTTTTTTATGAGATTGGATCTCAGTTATGAGATTCTATGTCACAATCATGGTAAAGCTTCTTATTTTTATGATATATTAAAAGGCCATATACTACAGTGGTGGCTTTCATAGAATCCCTCTACTGAAGTTGAACCGTGTGGAAGTACTTACTTTCGCCAGACTTTCTCTCCCAGGTGAATGCTTTTGTAATGGACGGTCAGGTGGTCAGCACGTCTGAAACACTTCCCGCACTCCTCACACTGGTGCGCTCGCTCACCTGTTCAAGACCCGAAATCTGACATCAGAGCCATGACTGTACTTTCTAAACTACAACCATCAGCGTGACGCTAGATTCCCAGTGAGCGAAAAAATACACAGAAGTTTAAGTGGTGGATGTTAAATGGCTTTCTACTACCTGTGTGTATTTTCCTGTGCTTCTTTAGATGGTCATGACGAATGAACGTTTTGCCACATTCCTCACACTCGTACCGCTTATCATCATGGTGCACACGAAGATGCAGCCTGAGGAGAAAGGGCTCATATCAAGGACAGTGTCTTCACTTCTTCCCACCTCGCAAGAGCTTGATATAGCATTTAAAGACTGTTCTCAACAACTTTCTCACGCCCAGCCCATACAGCCTATGAACGGAAAGCCCATTTTGAATTGACTGCTTTTGTGATGTCACAAAAACCAATGCATTTACATATAAAACAAAAATAAAAATACAATCGAATAGAGAGAGGTTGAAAAATGGTCATTCTGGATGAATCCCATCTTAGTGACTGAACAAAAATATGGATCCGAGGGTCAGTTTGAGAGTATTAACGATCTGTTTGGACAGGACTACTATCACTGAGAAACACTAAATACAATAAAACGTACTTTACCCCACCTGTTTGTGAATCTGTTCAGTTGGTGATGTGAATTTGAAGCACTACATGTATGAGATCAGTCACTGTGTATAACCTCTTGTATAACTAATCTCATCAGTGTGCTGCTCTAAAGGCACATCACAAACAGACTTTTCTCCCCAATACTGTAAAACCTCCATCACTGCTAGTGTTTGTTCTGTTTACTTAGTTTTACAGTTACTAATTGTAAAGGAGCTCAGTAGCTAACTTCCGCGTTAAAACCCCACATTGCGTCTCAGCAGCATCGTTACTCCTCCACTGTACCTGTAGGAGCTGCCGTGGCGGAAGCTTTGGCCGCAGATGCTGCAGAGGTGAGGCTTCTCTCCACTGTGGATCCTCAGGTGCTCCCTCAGTGTCGTTCTGGAAGCAAGATGAGAGTGAAAAAGAAGGAATTCACTGGAGATGTTGCTTTGTCACAAAAATGCAGGAGAAATGAATTTGGAGTGACATGGCTGCTGATCTGATCTATTGCCACATAGGTGGCCAAATATTACTATATAGAACAGTCTAGTTTGCTATTTTTTTTTTTATTTGTGTGAAAAGAATCAGAAACTTTCTTAATATACTAGATAGATAGATGCATAAGCAGTTAAATAACAGATAAATGTATAGATCAATTTTTTGTCCATTCTTTTAAATTTGGCTTTGGCTTTATGATAAAAAACAGAACATACATGCAACTTCTACAAACAGATAAAAATAACACAAATTAGCCTAATTATCTTCTATACACCTGTAAAATAAAAGTTAGCTCAACTGTAAACTATAAAGTAACTGATTACATAGTTTTTTTTCTGATGCTTTTTTCTGATATAAAATTACCCCACTTATTAGGATTCCTTCCTTGGCACAGTCCTGTCAGGCATTTTCTCCTTCTACCTGCTGTCTTATGAAGGGCTGTGGCATCGCTTGGGTCAAATTCATAATCTCCAGTTTAAGCGATGGCTTAATACATTGAACCACACAGGCACAGCTAAGTTACTCACATGTCATGTCCATAAATGTATAATACAGTGCAGATGTTCGTGTTGTATTTTGAACATTGCCACATATAGTGTAATAATTCACCCCAACATCACAGGGTTTTGAGTTTGAAGACCAGCAAAGCCACAGCCGTCTATATCTGGAAGCCTAAGAGGAGAACATGCCTGGCGGGATTGTGTGATTGAAAGCGTTTCAGATAGATTACTGCTAATAAAAAACTGTTAAAAATGATAATACTATATTGTTCACCAGACTGAGATGGAGAAGTAGAGAAGGAAGTTCAGCGAACTTGTGACTCCACTAAGAAGGTCAGTTGAATCTAGTATCCTGAATTTGAGTTAGCATTTACCTTATTAAGTTGAGCTGGCTTCTCATTTACAGTGTAAAAATGGGTTTTGATAATCATTTCCCTAAACAGAGTAATTGTGAATTTAATTTAATTAAAAAATATGAATTTAAATGCTGTATTAAATTGAGGATTAAATTTAGCAGTGGGCAATATGACAAAATATATGACAATATATATGACATTATATATCATTATAATGTTGTGATAATTATGATAATTATAATAAATTATGTCAGATATTATCAGTACTTAATTTACTTCATTATAAGGTGAGCATAATCAACACTGAATTAATATTATATATATATTATTTGCAATTTGCAGCTTCTATTTTGTCTGTTCTAACTTATTAAAACTAAATATTGTGATGCATATGTGTGAAAACGTGTGAAAATCATGAGTATCATCGTGAAAATGTCAAAGTATTTTTTCCAAATCGCCCACCGCTATTTCAATCCATATCACATTTGTGTTTTTAAGCAGAAGTGGATGTACGTTATTACGATTTAAATTTTAAAAATTACATTTTTGAACCAGCAGCTTCGCTGAATCCTTTGTTTTAACACTCGTACATTAAAGGCCGTCCTAATCACAGCCCTTGTCTCACCTCTCTCGGACGGATTTCCCACAAAGGTAGCAGGTCCATTTCCTCTTTCCTCCGTGGGTGCACTCTATGTGCCTCTTTCGGTTGCCCGTGTCGTTAAACTGTCTTCCGCAGATGTCACATGGGAAAGGTCCTGGGAGAACAACGAGACAAATTTAAAAGAATGACACCACAAAATCAGACCTTTGGCTCCCACCAAGAAAAACAAGCGTAACATCCAAAAACCCACCTAAGTGATACTTTTCTTGGTGTTTTAATCGGGCGAAGCGTGATTTGAAGTAGTCGTCGCAGTAAGCACATTTAAAAGGCCTGTCCTGAGAATGCAGTATCATGTGCTCTTCCAAATGAGGCCGACGAGTGAAGGACTTGTGACAGATCTACAGAAAAAAACAATCACAACCACAGATTTAGTCCGTTTAGACTGCAGTGAGTAGGTCAGCAGGTATATTCAGTTTAGTCTGATTATAGTAAGCAGGTCAGCAGGTATATTCAGTTTAGTCTGATTACAGTGAGCAGGTCAGCAGGTATATTCAGTTTAGTCTGATTACAGTGAGCAGATCAGCAGGTATATTTAGTCTGAACAATTACATGATTCGTTATACAAAGAGCAGAAATGCTCTTTTTTAAACTGGATTCGCTGTGTTACATTATGTAAACATTAAAAACAAATAATGTGATATAAATCATGTATCATAAAAATGTCATGTATTGTAATATCATAATTTTGCCATCAGACCTATTGTCCACGCTTACATATCAAATTATTCCAAAAGAGTTTAACTATAAAACCTTGTAATAATTTAATAGTAACAGCTTAATAATAAAATCTTAACTCTTTTATATGGCTTTTAATTGTTAGCACATGAGTACAATTTCCCAAATTCCCATTAGACATGCTCAATAACAATAACAACATGGTGCGCAACCAATTAGCAGGTTTTGTTATTCCAGCAGTGTAATCCACACTCCTCACAGCCACACACGTGTCCCAAATGTGTCCCAAAGGCTGAAGGTCAGTGTGGAACATTAAGAATTGTTACTAGATTTTCTGCAGTTATGTAAACTATTTTGGGTTTCAATTAAAAATGATGATGTTTATGTTTTATGTGTCCAACATTGTTTTTGCTAGCGATGTACCGGCTTTAGTTCTCTTTTTCTACCCAAACAGTCACTAGTGAAACAGTTTCAGTGGTGATACAATTGTTTCATTAATGACGCAGTAGAATGTTCAATCATTCATTTTTTATAAACATAATTAAGGTATAAGGCACATCAAGGCTACATGATTTACCAGTTTGGCAGCATAATCCATATTTAGGTAGAATAAAAGTCCAAGGACAAATAACTCACATCACACTTCCATCCTTCACTCTTCCTCTTTCTCATGCTCAAAAACTCCTGGATGCGGTCGGGATGGAACCTGTAAGCACACGGAGAATAATAAAGAGAACACAGACCTTCAGGAGCTGTTAACTATTTGAAGTTTCATATTTGCATAGTGTGTTACATAATGAATTCTATTTATATTCCATTTACATTCTGGATGAACAGATTCAAGCCTGAACCTCTGACTTTCTTCGGTTCTGATCTCGAAAAATGACAAACATGGTAAAGGAAATACGACAGAATATTTTTTTCTTTCTGCAAAGAAAGATGTACACAATAACAACTTTTCAACTTTTTCATATCCTAGTAAAATATCTGCCCTTCCACTCACAAACACAAATGTTGTGTGAAATAAAACTACATAATTATGTAATGTATTTTAAACGTATCTGAATGCTGCTGCTACACCTATAACAGCATCACTTCTTTTTTACATTGTAGCACTTTATTTGAGTCTTTACTGAGTGTAATTGAAACAAGCTTCAGATAAAAATTACAAAAATAGCTAATTACAAACAAAATGTAAAAATAAAACACAAAATGCTTTAAAAAGGGCTAAATAAAATTTGTCAAAAACATGTCCATTGGCTACTGCTGGGATGAGAAATTATTTAAAAATCAGCACCATTAATATTTTTTTATTCTCAGCGGTTTGGCAGTTTGACACAAAACATCTTAACGTTGCTGATAATTTCATAATTATGTTCATAAGTTTATATTTTCAAACTAGAATAGATTTACATGCTTCCAAAAACACATTACTTTACTCATACCGTACGTCTAAAATGCTTTATGTGTTATTTTTATTTCATAACATTATGAAACAAATTTAGATGTCTTCTCTGCAGAGGACGTTTTAACATATTTTCACTTAGAAAATCGGCAAAACGTGGAATCTGGCTCTCATAAACATTGTATTCAATCAATCAATCAACATTTATCTGTATAGTGCTTTTTACAACTAATGTCTTAAAGTAGCTTTGCGGAAAGGCAGTTTATGTAAGGAACAGAAACTGGAATGTATATTCATGTATATATTCAAATTCTCAGTGATTGTTAAAATGGTCTGATACAAAACACTATACATGCCAGTTTTGCCTGTATGTGACTTGAATAAATACTAGAGGAAGCTAATGCTAAGACAACTTTTACATTCATTTGCTCTCAAAACATCTAAACAGAATTTCTTTTTTCCTCTAATTCAAGCGACAGTTAGGCTCTGAGTAGAACTGTAGGTTTACATTCTCACTAAAATAACCAATAAAGTGCTTAAATTTGAGTGTAAATAACTTCATACTGACCTTTTGACGTGTTTGCCCAGTGTCTTTTTGCTAGCATGGAGCTTGTTGCAGAAGGGGCATTTGTGCTCCTTCCTCTGGATGGGAGCGTCGCCAGTGTGTTTCTTCTTGTGCACAGTGAGGTTGGACTTGGTGGAGTAACGCTGCAGACAAATGTCACACTGGAAAGGCTTTTCTCCCGTGTGTACTCTCGTGTGACTCTCGTATTTCCCTGGAAGTAAAAACATCCATTAATAGCATTTTACTCATAAACATGGGGTGCGTCCCAATTGCGCACTTAGTACTAATACTAATACTAATACTAACAAGAGTATGTAGTATATAGTATAGTTACGAATGTCAAAACTGAGTCAACCCAAAAACCCACAATGCACACTCAGAAACCAGGCAATTTTGAGCATGGTAATGTTGGACACTGAAACGGAACAGGAGGAGCTTCTTAAAGTTTAAATTTTATTTAAATTTAAATTTTTAAAAATTTTCCTAAATTTTCCAGACGTAAGAAGCTGCTCTTGTTCCGTTTCCCATTGCATTGTAGGACAACAGTGTCCATCATTACCATACTCAAAAATCGACTGGTTCTGAGTGTGCATTGTGGGTTTTGGGTTGACTCAGTTTTGACATTCGTAACTGTACTATATACTACATACTCTAGTTAGTTCAATCGAAATCTGTAAAGTTTTAGTTCTAAGTCCAGCTCAGTATGACGTATGTTTCGATCTTGTATGCTAATATTGTGTGTACTAGCCTGCAGAACTCGTACTAAGATTAGCACAGTGTATATACTGTGCAGTGTTAGTGCGTAGTACACAACTGAGACACAACCACAGACTTGTTTGACAAAAATGTCCACAGACCAGGTTTCCTGGAAACCATAGTTACTAAACATCATGTCATAAATATATTATTCACTGTTTAATGAATGGTCACTTGGTCTTGGGTTTGTAATCTTTCCCTAAATACTGTATATACAGTTTGTTTGAGAACAGTAACACTGTGTATTGTCTTGGCTCGGTAGTATGTTATATTAGGGCTGAAATAAAATGTTAAAATACAAATGTTTATCTAAGGAATAAAACCTCTCCCAGTGTATACTACTACTACCACCAAAAGAGGTTCCCATCTGTCAAATATACCCTGACATGCTGTTCATATGTCGTCAATGACAAATGCAACCGAGTCGTCATTGCGGCTGTAATCAGATGCACCTCAGTCTTCCACTCAGATGCTCTGAAACATCCAGGCTTTCTCAGAGGTCAGAAGAAGAGTACGGTATTGCAGCACCAGTGTGAATATACTGGAATAAATTGCTCTGATGTTTAAGTGCTAGATGTTTAACTGACTTGAGGCTGGCTTTACACGGTAAAACCTACATGCAGCTAGTCGCGTTTTGCGAAAGTCACGACAAGATTGTTGCCTTGGCTCAGAAAACTGACCAATATAAAAATTACCAGTTATTACAAGCCAATAAAGCATACTGTGTTTCATTTTCCTGTCCAATCACGTGAAGTGTTAATAGTGTTTTGGCTGTTTCATTAGCTTAAACATCAAGTACAGACACTTGCAGCTGAGGTTCCAGTGAGTTGCAGGATGCTTTACACTATGCAACTCAAGTGCAATGCAGTTTCATGTTGGTTTCGAGCAACTAAGGTTGCATGTAAGCTTCATATGTAAATACTACATATTTGGTCAAGACTCTCACCTATACGGTCAAACGTCTTGTCACACTTGGGACATTTGAGGGTTTTCTTGCTGGCGCTCTGGATGATGACTGGTGCAAGCCCCTCTGGATAAACATGGCTTTTGACCTGCTCTGCTGGACCCTGTGCTTTAACCACATGGCTGGAGTTCAGTTCGGTCTCCTGATCTATGGATGTCCCAAGAACTTCGTCTTCACCTTCACTGACCTTCCTGCAATCTTCATCAGGCCTTCCACTGACGTCCTCCTGCACAGGAGCTTCTGTCTGTTCTATACTGCTTTCATTTCTTTGCTTTCCCTGCTCATGATGATGATGACCACCAACATTTTCATCTTCCTCTTCCTCTTCTTCTTCTTCCTGTTCTTCTTCCCCAACACACACAGCAGTTTCATCTGGATTCCTTTCTGGTTGCATGTCCATTCCGACACCATTCCTGGTCTCCTGCTTCCCAAACTTGGTCAATTTCCTTCTACTTCGGGACGATCTGCGGGTGCTGTCCACTGTTTTGATTACAGTGTCCTCCCCTTCCTCAGCATGGGCGCTAACGCTGTGCATCTTAGTCACGTGGTTATCTAAGGTCTTCTTGTACCGGAACGTCCGACCGCAGAACAAACACTGGGTTTCGGCTTGAGGCTTCTGAACGCTTCCTTCTGGTGGAGATGTTTCAGGTTCTTCCTCTTCCTCTCCTTCCTCCAAAGCTTCCTGTCGTCCTGGTGCCGGCTCCGCCTCCCCCGCTAAAAGATTCACAGCTTCCATCATGTCGAAGAAGCAGGACGCCTCAGCTAACGAAGGGATTTGGCTTTCTTGCACTTCCATTTCAGAGGTGTACAGGAAGTCCAGCAAGTGCCCAAAGATGGAGCTCTCCACATTGTCAAAGGTAACATGGTCCAGGTTTGGATTTTCGCTCAGCTTTGCGTGAAAATAGCTACTGCCAAACGCTAGCACCACCTTGTGGGCATGGTACGTTTGTCCACACACAGTGACGGCTATGTCGCAGAACGACGGACACGCCTGCCGGTCTTTGTTCAAGAACTTGAGGAAGCAGCCGTCATTTTGGGAGATCCGCAGACGCCGTTTTTCCAGGGAGGTCTCTGCGCTGGTATTTGAGACCACACCATTCTTCTCACATTCTTGCACTGAGTCAGTCGAGGCTGTTCCTTCAGAGTATGTGCTAACAGTTCTCTTCGCTGTCGGCTGTCGAGTTGGGTTGGCTTTCTTTTTTGCCTTCATGGTTCAAAAGTCCACACTGGGAATCTGAATGCTAAGAGAGAGATAAACACATTACGAGGGTCAGTGTGGCGTCACATATTCTAACTTTTGCACAAACCGTATTTTATTTTATCTCAGTTTTTCCAACGCGTCAAATTCAGGGGTACAAAAATCAAGGTGCATGCTGTACATATTTACACCTTCATCTATTTGGTTCCTTATACGCTTCCACTTTTCACAGACTGTTTTGCTCATTGCTCATTTTACATATGGCCAAAGCATCCTTATTGTATTCACCCCTTCCACTGTAGCAACGGCTGGCCGCCATGTAATACCAGTGACCTTCTATTTACTACAGGCCCAAACTGCATTCATGGTGCACTTTGCACTGTGATAGTCAATGTCAGGGCTGATTTAGGACTGTGAGGACCAGTGCACTGCTCTTTTATCCACCTTTGCCCA
>CM067482.1:29070270-29102639 GCA_034552555.1 Semaprochilodus insignis | reverse complement strand
TGCAGGTATGGTGGCACAGTGAAATGCAGGTATGGTGGCACAGTGAAGTGAAATGCAGGTATGGTGGCACAGTGAAGTGCTGGTATGGTGGCACAGTGAAGTGAAATGCAGGTATGGTGGCACAGTGAAGTGCTGGTATGGTGGTACAGTGAAGTGAAGTGCTGGAATGGCGGTACAGTGGAGTAAATTTCTTAACCACTTAACTGGGCAAAATGGTGAAGCTCCTGAGCTGTGCACCTATTATGCCTCACTGGGGAGAGACAGATCCCTCATTAAACTGCCTGGAATACAACAGTATTGCTCACGTCGGGCCTTGCTTGATTAACTTTGTGTCTAAATCGGTCTCTTTGCAGAAATAGCTCAGGCTCACTCACAGGGCCTCGAGCAAGTTATGTAAGGCCAGACGTCGGTGTGAAGTCTGTCTGGTTAGCACGTGTGACGTCACACGAATTAGCCAGTGGCCCGGGACCCGCGTGCTAGGTGTATAAGTGCATTAGCCTAATCCTGTGGATCTGCCTCGCACTGATCCCAGCATTACCTTAGCCAGCACACAGACACATGCATGAGGATGCACTGTGGAAGTGTCCTGTTGTTGTTGTTGATGGAGCTTCACAAACCCGGCCTTCTCAGACATCTCCAGATTTACTCAGCTCTTCCATACTGACTGGGATCATGTCAAGACTGAAAGCGCTAGTTTGGACCATTGCGTTGCTTTCTGCAGGTAAAGACTTACTGCTTGAGCTTTCATTGTTTGCCTGTGCTGCACTGGCCTTGATGTCAGTTGCTGTTACTTTAAAGGGCCAATATGCTACATTTGTGTTTGCATTTTTTGCAGGCGCACTTATGACGTGTGTGTAGTTATCTTATTCTTCATCTTATTCTTCAAATGACATCTTATTCATTTCTACTTGAACCATTTTCCAGCTTATCTTTATCCCATACAATTAAAGAGGCTGTTTCTGTTACTGTACCTTTAAAGAATTCACAAGTTTTCACTATTTAAATATTTAGGATGGAAATAAAAGTCATTCAGAGTAGTTTGATGTGAAATGCTCTGTTCACAGTGCTGGTGGCGATGGGAACCAGACACGTGTAGATTCACAGATAGATTCAGATAGTAAATAAAATGGCTATATCGTAGGCATGGTGACCCCTGGTTCCCATCACCACCACTGTAAATAAAGAGTCTGTAAGATTCTCTACAGTGAACCACTTCAAACTAAACCACTATTGACGACTTGGTTTACATCACAGTGTGGAGTTCCCCTTCACAACCAGCATATGTAAACAAGCTCTGTTCTGTTAGGCTGCCTCATTCAAAAAGCAGCCCAGACTGAAACACTCCTTAGAACTTCAGTGTGGGCTAACCCTGAACAGGTCCGATCAGCCATAGCATAAAAACCACTTCCTTGTTCCTAGACTCACTCTCCAATTTTATCAGCTCCACTTACTATATAGGTGCACCTTGTAGTTCTACAACCAAGACTGTAGTGCATCTGTATACTTTGCTAGCCCACCTTCATCCTGTTCTTTAGTGGACAGGACCACCACAGAGCAGGTATTATGTGGGTGGTGGATCATTCTCAGCACTGCAGTGACACTGACATGGTGGTGGTGGCGTGTTAGTGTGTGTTGTGCTGGTGTTAGTGGATCAGACACAGCAGTGCTGCGTCCTGTGGGCAGCGTCCTGTGGGCAGTGTCCTGTGACCACTGATGAAGGACTGGAGGATGACCAACACTGCACTGTGCAGCAGCAGATGAGCTATCGTCTCTGACTGTACATCTACAAGGTGGACCAGCAAGGTAGGAGTGTCTAATAGAGACAGTGAGTGGGCACAGTGTTTAAACTGCTGAGTCTGATCCACTCACACCAGCACAACACACACTAACACACCACCACCACGTCAGTGTCACTGCAGTGCTGAGAATGATCCACCACCCACATATTACCTGCTCTGTGGTGGTCCTGTGGGGGTCCTGACCATTGAAGAACACGTTAATAAAGTATACAGAGAAACAGATGGACTACAGTCTGTAACTGTAGGTGCACCTATGTGGTTAGTGAAGCTGATAAAATGGATAAAGAGTGTAAATACAAGGGGGTAGTTTTAAAATTATTGCTGAACAGTGTATATATATATATATCACTAAAATTAATGTTTGCATATTTCTTCAAACTCTTTCATTAAAAAATAAGGACATTTTGCATGATATTGGCCCTTTAAGTCAGCTGTTACCGTTGCTGTTACTGTCAAACTGCTGTCTTTAAAGGGACGTTCAGTGTCTCTTTAATGCTAATTTAACTATTGTTATGATATTCTAAATGCCACACTGAATACAGTAATTATAATGCACTGGTGTACCATACGTTCTGAGACCTTGATGCTAGAAGAGGCAATGGTTGAATTTGCAGACACCAGAGGGCGCTGTTTCACCCACACAGAGCGCCACACTGAACCATGACATGGTCCGGAGTTCAGCACAGCTTATTGGTTCCTCTGATATAACTTACGAACTAAAGCTGGAAATTAACTGGTTTCCCCGCACCTCCACACTTCACACTTCATCTGGAATAAGATTGCAAGTTATCAAACTCACAGAAACTCTAAATGAAGTGGACAAAGCAGTATTTCCTCCATAAAAATATAGTTTTCCATGGCCACAGGTGTATAAAACCAAGCACCTAGGTATGCAGACTGCTTCTACAGACGCTAGTGAAAGAATGGGTCGCTCTCAGGAGCTCAGTGAATTCCAGCGTGGTCCTGTGATAGGATGCCACTTGTGGTACTTGTCTGACTACATAGTGCAAAATGTAAACTTTGGTGGAGGGGGGATTATGGTGTGGGGTTGTTGTTCAGGAGTTGGGCTCGGCCCCTTAGTTCCAGTGAAAGGAGCTCTTAATGCTTCAGCAGACCAAGAGATTGTGGACAATTTCATGCTCCCAAATTTGTGGTAAGAGTTTGGGGACAGCCCCTTCCTGTTCCAACATGACTGCGGACCAGTGCACAAAGCAAGGTCCATAAAGACATGGATGAGCGAGTTTGGTGTGGAAGAACTTGAGTGGCCTGCACAGAGTCCTGACCTCAACCCGATAGAACACCATTGGGGTGAATTAGAGCGGAGACTGCAAGTCAGGCCTTGTCGTCCAACATCAGTGTCTGANGTCCATAAAGACATGGATGAGCGAGTTTGGTGTGGAAGAACTTGAGTGGCCTGCACAGAGTCCTGACCTCAACCCGATAGAACACCTTTGGGATGAATTAGAGCGGAGACTGCAAGTCAGGCCTTGTCGTCCAACATCAGTGTCTGACCTCACAAATGCACTTCTGGAAGAATGGTCAGAAATTCCCATAAACACATTACTAAACCTTGTGGAAAGCCTTCACAGAAGAGTTGAAGCTGTTATGGCAGCAAAGGGTGGGCCGACATCATATTAAACCCTATGGTTTAAGAATGGGATATCACTCAAGTTCATATGCGTGTGAAGGCAGATGAGCATATACGTTTGGCAATATAGTGTCTCTCTCTGTCCACTCTATTAGACACTCCTACCTTGCTGGTCCACCTTGTAGATGTACAGTCAGAGACGATAGCTCATCTGCTGCTGCACAGTGCAGTGTTGGTCATCCTCTAGTCCTTCATCAATCGATGATTGCAGACATTCAGTAAGCAGTGATCCTGTTGTGTGGAGGCACTGTGGTCAGCACCAAGATGAACGGATTGTTGTCACATGTCCAGAAGGCCTGGTGTCACTCCACCTCCAAGGAATAATACTTTTATAACTACTAAGAGTATAATTAAGATTCCATTGAAAATCCTCTAGCAGAAAGATACTACATGTTTTAAACCCCACCTCTCTCCTTTATCTTAACAGGTGTGTTCAGTCAAGAGGAGGCTGACGTGTGTGACACTGAACCATGCCAGAATGATGGTGTGTGTGTGAGCCTGGGTGGAGATTACAGATGCCAGTGTTCAAAAGAGCCCCAAAACGGGCACCTTTACGGAGGACAGAACTGCACAGTGGCCCTGCTGGGCTGTGAACGGCATCGGTGCCAAAACGGAGCATCTTGCTCTCCTTACCTCAGCAACGGACGCCACAGGTACAGGTGCTCCTGCGCCGAGGGGTTCACTGGGACAAGGTGCCAGACGTCTACCACTTTCTCTTTCCAGAAGAACGGCTTTCTCCACATCCAGAGCCCGATCGAGGACGCCTCTGAGACCCTGAACGTGACCCTGAGCTTCAGGACAGTCCAGAGCACGGCCACCTTGCTGCAGTACCAGGTTTACCAGCAGATGTTTTGTCATGTGTACACAGGAAAAGGGACAATTTATTGCAGACAGAAATCCAAGCTCATTCATTTAAAGGCTCTATATACTGTAGTATAGTGTGATGTCACAACCATGACAAATTCTAACTGTGTTGTTTATGCAGCTTCTTTTCCATATATGGACGTTTGCATATTACCACTCATTCAGCTTGCAGCAGTTCAACTACACCTGTTCACATACATTCTAGACTGCTTTATGAAAACGGCCCAAACCTGGGCAAATCAGAAGAGAGGTTATTTGCATATATCAGTCTTAAAGGCACAGTAACAAAAGCAGCTTGCTTAATTCTAAGTGATCAAGAGAGGTCAGAAAACGAATTCCAACTGTTTTTGGTTAATGAAACTTTATAAACATGTACTTATAATGGTGAAATAAATCAAGAAAAAAATCGCATACAGGCCCTTTAATTCACATACAATTAAAAAACAATTGTGGTGTTAGTAAAACCATGACTTTGCTGCAGTACCAAGTTTACCAGCAGATGCTTTGTCATGTGTACACAGGAAAAGGGACAATTTATTGCAGACAGAAATCCCAGCACATTCATTTAAAGGGTCTATATAGTATAGTGTGATGTCACAACCATGACAAATTCTAAATGTGTTGTTTATGCAGCTTCTTTTCCATATATGGACGTTTACATATTACCACTCATTCAGCTTACAGCAGTTCAACTCCACCTGTTCACATTCTAGACTGCTGTATTGAAAACGGCACAAACCAGGGCAAATCAGAAGAGAGGTTATTTGCATATATCAGTCTTAAAGGCACAGTAACAAAAGCAACTTGCTTAATTCTAAGTGATCAAGACAACCTCTTTTTGGTACATAACACTTTATAAACATTATGATGGTGAAATAAATCAAGAAAAAAAATGCATACAGGCTCTTTAAGACACATACAACTAAAAAATAATCGTGTTGCTAATAAAACCATTACTCTGCTGCTGTGCCAGGTGTACGAGCAGTTTCTCTCGCTGGAGCTCCAGGACGGGCAACTACGGCACACCCTCCAAGTGCAGGATGTCCAGTTGGGCCTCCTTGAGCTGCCTAGGCACGTTTCAGATGGCCACTGGCACACAGTTAATGCCTTCCTGCATGGCAACGGCCTGCTGGGGGTCAGCCTGCAGGATCCGTTCTGCACTCCTGAGACCTGCCACAGGGAGGTGCTGGTGGAGGCAGCCGAGTCAAACACCCTGTCGGAGCTGGGATCCGGCCTGGCTGAGGTCCAGAGCCTCTATGTTGGTGGGCCGGGGGTACAGCAGCAGACTGATGGTACAGATGGTATGTGTTGCCCACTTTACTGTCAGTGTACAGTCTAAAAGAGGAATTCCACCAGAGATGAGCACAGTTTTGATGAGCAAAGTGGTTTGGTGTGAAATGGCTGATTGTAGAGGCTCAGATTTCTTAACAGTGGTGGTGATGGGAACCAGGGGTCACCATGTCTACTACACAAATACAGACAATTTATTTACCACCTAAATCCACCAGTGAACCTGCATGTGTCTACTGAGTGTATATATGTAATGTTGATGATGGTAAAATAAGCATTTTGGGGGGACTACAATGTATAGCAGTGTATAGCAAAGTTTTGACAGTGTAAGACTCTCTACACAATCTTGCTTACTTTGTTTAATCATGCAGAAATTGGTGGAATTCCTCTTTCAAAACAAAGGTGCCAAACAAGATTCTTGCCATTTAAAAATCGCTTCTGGTTCCAAAGGATGCTTATATAATGAACCATGAGATGTGTGAGTGTGGAGAACCTCTCAAATGTTCAGAAAACTTCCACTGTAATGTAAAGCTCAGGTTAAGGGGTTTTCTTAAAGCCATAGATTCAAGTCAGGAACCAAATTGGAGGCCTTAACTTCAACAAGTGTACAGTACTGTGAACTAGTCATTTGCCAAGACATGTTTGGTGCTTCTAGTTTTACACTGGAGCTTAACAAGTAATGGAAGCTTTCTTAACTGGCAGTGAAGGTATTTGTCTTTTTATCTTTATTTAAGCAATTCTGGACAAATTCTATTGGTCTGTCCATCATGAATATTCGCAAACTTGAAAGGGTAGCTAACTCAACATGCCACACGTCTGTGCATGGAGTTGTAGAGGTTCCTAATGGTGTCCTGTGATAATCCATCCCAAGGACGCACAGACCTCTACAGGCTAGACAACGGCACCCTGACTGCTATTAGGCATCAGGATGAAATCCTTGGACCCACTGTCAGACCCTGTGCAGCTTGAACATTCTCACACAGTTCCTGCACTTGGCACTGCCCACGGTGCCTCCACACACCGATTTGTTGGTCGTCTCCGCCAAGACAAAAGCGGGACTTGTCACTGAAGATGACCCGCTGCCATTCTGAGGCACTCCATGACAGTCTGGCACGACGCCATTGCTGTCTTTGGTGATGCTGACGTGGTGTTAAGGTCAGTCGTCGTAACGTTCTGCGTGCATGTAGTCCTGCATTGTACAGCTGTCTGCCAATGGTGCTGGCACTGACAGGATGACTCAGGAAGGCATCACTGCTCACTGAATGTCTGCAGTCGTGGCTGTTGGGTCAGTCTGGTACCGTGATAAGGCTTGTCCTTGCTTATGTCACATGCACGACTGAGCGTGAAACTTGAATCATTCGCATGTCTCAAGATGTCAGACCTGCCCACCAATTCCTTGGCCGATTCCTTCTGGGTGCAGCTATTTGTGCAACTGTTATTTTGATGATGAGTGTATATATAGGTATACCAGTATAATACTGTGGTACATCAAGAGTATATGTGGTATATCAGGGTATGGACTGTTTCAGACTCTCATCAGTTGGAGCTGTTAAGTGTAAGACTGTTGAGTCTTTAAGATCACCAACAACATCGTTTAGTTGGGTCTGTCCAAACTTTTTTTTGACTGGTACTGTATCTTAGTTTTGTTGCTCCAGTGTTAAAATGAATGAAGCAAACTTCTGACACCAACCCAGTCTTGGCTGATCAACTACATTTACATTACATTTACATTTACGGCATTTAGCAGACGCTCTTATCCAGAGCGACTTACAACCATGCTTAGTGTTCCGTCGGATAATGTTTCCCAGCTAGTATAAGAAGGTTAGGAGTCCAAAACTCGCCATGAGCTCAGACGCTGCCTGAACAAGGGCCAGTGCTGATACCTAGAGAGAAGAATACACAGACATATATAAGCATAAGTGCACTACCTGGCAACCCAACCCAGCGCTCATACCTAGAGAGAAGAAAGGTTATGGTGAGTATAAGTGCAAAAACAAAAACAAAGACAGAACTACATTTGTGGTAAGATGGGAGGAAATTGTGTAAATTAATTTCTAGTATGCATTGTGTTAGTAGTCTAGGGGTCATTATGAAATGTAATAAACTACATAATGTATGTAATTGTGCTTGAAACTTTGATTCAGAGTTTACGGTGGAGCATGGAGCTGCCGCATATTTCCAGGGCTGCATGCAGGACATTCGGCTCCATTCTCACACGGTGGTGCCGGGCTCAGGGGTCAGGCAGGTGAATGTGAGTCTGGGCTGCAGCGAGAGAGACGCCTGCCAGGACGGCCCGTGTCAGAACAGGGGCAGGTGCGTCAGCCTGGGGTGGAGGAAGCACACCTGTGAGTGCCATAGGCCGTATGAAGGAGAGGACTGCTCAGAGGGTGAGGCTGTTTACTTTCAACAACAGTACAGGAAACCTAGCTGCAAGCTGAAGGATTTATAGCTAAATGAAATATTAACCTGAGTCAAAATAAGGTCAAAAGGTCATAATCATAAACTTAAACCCATTCCTTTTTGTCACTGTCTACAAAAAGACCACCTCTATCAATTAGCAGCTAGATTTTCACATGGACGCATTTAGTCCTGTAATGTGGCAGGGATTACAGAGCTAAAGAAACATCAACATACAGTACACACACTCACACACAGGCACACCTGGGCAGTGGATTACAGAAACGTGGGATTAAGTAGCTCATTTAGATTTGCGTGAACTTTATGTAAGAGTCCTGTTGAAGCCAAACCAAACCATGAACCCGTGTTAATGTACAAATATAAATGTTGTACAAATGATCTTCATTACTTACTATAAATTATTCATTATTCATTATTCATTATCATTAATACTAGAAGTTGTTCAGTATCTGAGTTATTTATTATATACATGAATTATTCAGTATCTACTATGAATTGTACAGTATCTATTATGAAGTGATTCAGTATCTATATCAATTATTTAGTGTCTCCTATCAATTATTTAGTAACTACTATGAATTATACAGTGTCTACTATAAGTTATTCAGTATCTATATTAATTATTCAGCATCTACTATAAATTATTGAGTATCTATATTAATTATTCAGCATCTACTACAAATTATTCCGTATCTATAGTAATTATTTAGTATCTACTACAAATTATTCCGTATCTATAGTAATTATTTAGTATCTACTATAAATTATTCAGTGTCTATATTAATTATTGAGCATCTACTATAAATTATTCAGTTTCTATATTAATTATTTAATATCTGCTGTGGATTGTACAGTGTCTACTAAGCAATATTAAGTAACTATAATTAATTATTCAGTATCTGCTATAAATTATTCAGGCTGTACTATGAATGATTCAGTATCTATATTAATTATTCATTATCTACCATTAATATTCAATATCTATGATGAATTATTCAGTATCTAGTATGATTTATTCAGTGTCTACTATAAATTATTCAGCTTTTACCATGAATTATTCAGTACCTACTATTAACATTCAGGATCTACATGAATCATTCAGTAACTACTATAAATTATTAAGTATCTATTATGATCGATTCAGTATCTACTACGAATAATTCATTATCAACTGTAGTTGGGATGAACTGAAGTGTGGACCTACATGTTTCTGGGGTTGAAAATGAAGCTACAGTGTCTGCTTTCCTCACAGAGTACATCGCTGCTCGTTTTGGGAATGAAGATCTGGAGAGCTATGCTGTCTTTCCTGTGGATGATGAGCCCGGAGACTCTCTCACTGTGTCCATGTTCGTGCGCACTCGCCGGCCGCAGGGTTTGCTCCTGGTCCTCTCCAACAGCACCAGCCAGTATCTCCGCCTCTGGCTGGAGGACGGAAAGGTCAAAGTTCAAATTAACAACTTCGAAAGCCTGCTGGGCCGGGACAGCATCAATGACGGCCACTTTCATCTGGTGAGCGTGTTCCTGGAGCCTGGGAAGCTGAGTCTCGCTCAGTCGGCCAAACCCCAGGGCAGTGTGGCCATCCGGAGGCTGACGGTCCAGGCTGGAGATACAGTTCATGTGGGAGGCTTGCCGGACCGTAAAGCCTCTTTGGCCTTTGGTGGGTATTTTAAAGGCTGCATCCAGGATCTGCGTCTGGGCTCCAGGCGGCTGCAGTTTTACCCAATCAACGCTACAGTCAGCTCCTACAGCCTGGAGAACATGGTGGAGGTCACCCGCGGCTGCACTGGAGATAACTCTTGCGGTGTAAGCCAACTAGTTACATAACTCACTCACAAGACACTAAAACACGGTGCTATTCTCAGCGCACTTGGCTACTTAAAGGTTCTCCCTGTAAGGTGAGAGCGCTGGCATCTGGTCTTGGGGTGGATCAGATGTTCAGAAGGTCTATATGAAGGGAAATGTCCACCCTTTAATTGTAGAGGTTCCATAAAGGTTTCCTGGAGAGAAGTTTGGGTTTCCTCAAAGGATGGTGCCTTAAAGAGCTATTTTGAGTGGCAAGAAACGTTTTAAAGGTCCTTTGCGCAGTATAAGGTACTATATAGCAGGATACCAGATTGTACAGCAGATTATCTGGTATACTGCTATATAGTATATATATATATATATATGAAATAATATTTCTAACATTCTAACAAATTTTCATACCAAAAATAAATAAAACATTTGTTGTAAGACAAATATACTTAAAACAAACACTATTATCTGCCAATATAATTAGATCATTTTATTTCTATTTGATTGATTTTGATTGATTGACTGATTTTAGTTGTCTACAACAAGTAAAAACTGTCTGGAAATAACTTTAATAATTTTATACATTTATAAATTATGATTATGAGAGCAATCTTAAAACGAGTAATATTAAATTTAGAATCATTTCACTTGACAGTGCATTTTTTTTTGCAGTGAAGCTGTATTAAAGGATCTGTTCATACAGTATATTTAATAGATTCACCTCATTCATGTAAATTGTAAATTTGACAATGGTCTGAGAGGCATCATAAAAACTATATATAACACTTACTATAAATATAATATTTAAACTGAAATATTTAATCTAAATATACTAATATTTCTACAATCTTGATACACAGAAAAACAACATATGTCTAGAAACAATCATGATATACATAGGTAGATAGATAATTGGGGTGGTTCGACACCATGTTTTCATGTTTGATACTGATACTAATACCTGCTGATACTGCTGATTTATGGTCAGTATTGGGCCGATACCGATAATGAGTGTCATATCAGTGCACCCCTAATGTATAGATGTAGAACAAAAGTTGTGGAAAAGTGAACTAAAGTTAAAGCAGTTACAGTAATGAGGAGTTGACAGTTCTCACCAGCCTGTTGTTAGAAGCACATTGGAAACTCTTTTGCTTACGAGTGCTGACATCGCAACCCTTTGGCTTTTCAGTATCTGTGCACATGTGACATTGCTTTCCTCTAAATTGCTTTCCTTTCAATAGAAGTCGTTGAAACCAACAGAAGTAACCCAACATGTTACACTAAACACTTTCTGACAAGCTAGATACTGCTAAACAGAGTGGAGCTGAGGGTGATCCTGTCCTGCTGTCTCACAGAAAAACCCCTGTCTGAACGGCGGAGTGTGCTACTCCATGTGGGATGACTTCACCTGCAGTTGCCCTCCTAACACAGCAGGGCGCCGCTGTGAGGAGGTGAAGTGGTGTGATCTGTCTCCCTGTCCATCCACCGCAGCCTGTCAGACACACAGCCAGGGCTTTGAGTGTAAGTGTGACTCGAGACTTCACTCTCTGTTTGAAGAACTGATGGAATTCTCCTTTACGGCAAAACAGTCCCCCAAACGTATTGTGTTCAGAGTTCCCACTATTTTACCATCATCAACATTACACATGAAGCTCAGGAGACACGTGTAGGTTCACTGATGGGTTTGGGTAGTAAATAAAATGGCTGTATTTGTGTTGTAGACATGGTGACCCCTGGTTCCCATCACCACCACTGCAAAGAAATCTGAGCCTCAATCTACAATCAACCATTTCCCACCAAACCAATGACATCACAATGAATAAATTATGCAGGGCATGCTGGGATTCCTCTTGAAATGGGCTTCAATAGCTTTCTGTGAGGGAGCTTTTAGAAGTGGATGTCTGGTTCCTATCACCACCACTGAGAACAATTCTAAATCAAATATTAAAACTATTTTATTTTTGAGAAGTATTGAAACTCTGGGTTGTAACGCATCATTTACACTTAATTCAGTTACAGTCTATTGTGGTTATTATGTCTTGAGATACTACACAGGATTTGTAGGATCCAGGGATTATCCCATGTTGGATTAACCTCAGTGTGTCTGCCTGTTTGCTGAGCCGAGTGAAATAGAAACCATGCCATAACTGTAATTGCAGAGGCCAATTCATGTTCTACTTTATTCCAGTTTGTACAGTTCAGTACAGTTATTGTTCTATTAAAGTCAACAAAGCATGGAATTTGACCAAATGCCCAAACATTTGCATCCCATGACTGATAAACATGTTTTTGTTATTGTTATTCTTCACTTTGGCCACAAAATAAACTGGCTTTAAGTGGCCAAATATATATACACAGCGGTGCTGCTGCTGGAGTGTTTAAACACTGTGTCCACTCACTGTCTCTATTAGACACTCCCACCTTGCTGGTCCACCTTGTAGATGTACAGTCAGAGACGATAGCTCATCTGCTGCTGCAGTTTGTTGGCTGGATAGTTTTGGTTGGTGGACGGTTCTCAGTCCAGCAGCGATGCTGAGGTGTCCAGCAGCACTGCTGTGTCTGATCCACTAACACAGCACAACACACACTAATACACCACCACGTCAGTGTCACTGCTGGACTGAGAATGATCCACCACCCACATAATACCTGCTCTGTGGTGGTCCTGTGGGGGTCCTGACCATTGAAGAACAGGGTAATAAAGTATACAGAGAAACAGATGGACTACAGTCTGTAACTGCAGAACTACAAGGTGTACCTATATGGTCAGTCAAGCTAATATAATGAATAAAGAGTGTAGATACAAGGAGGTGGTCATAATGTGGTCATAATGTTATGCCTGATTGGTATGTATATATATATATATATATATATATATATATATATATATATATATATATATATATATCCAAAGAATATGATGCAGTGCTATTGGGAAGGAAGATAAAGATTACCAGGAACAATAAATGATGATACATTTAGACGGATATGGGCAATATTTATTGAGCAGTCTGGCACGACACCATTGCAGTCTTTAGTGACGTTGACGTGGTTTTAAGGATTGTCGTTGTAACGGTCTGTGTGCATGTAGTCCTGCATGGTGCAGCCGTCTGCCAATGGTGCTGGCACTCAGGATGACTCATGGAGGGCATCACTGCTCGCTGAATGTCCACAATCGTGGCTGTTGGGTCAGTCAGATACAACCTTAAGGCCTGTCCTTGCTTATGTCACATGCACGGCTGAGCATGAAACTTGAATCATTCTCATGTCTCACGATGTCAAACCTAGCCACCAAGTTACATTCCTGTTGATTCTGTCTGGGTGCAACTATTCCTTTGACCATGAGTGTATATGTATTTATTTGACTATAGCAGTACCCTAGGTCCCCCATCCTTGGACCCCACTGCTCAGCAGTTACTTAGCAGGATTAATTGATGTTCCTGAGGACCTCTAAATCCAGAACCGGAAAGCACCTGCTCATACCTGCTGTAGAGTGCTGCAGTAAATGGACTGAGGAAGTTTTTACGTTTACGTTTTAGGCATTGACGCTCTTATCCAGAGCGACTTACAAGGTTATTCATTTTACAGGTAGGCCAGTACAGTGTTAGGAGTCTTGCCCAAGGCATTTGCTACCTAGACTGGGATTCAAACCCCCGTCCCCCACATGGGGTGGGGAGCGCTCTGGTGGGGAGTGGTGTTAACCGCTGAGCCACACCAACCACCGCCGTATAAAACGTGTCAGCTTGTCTATCCTGTCTGTTTTGCAGGTGTTACGAATGTGACCCTTCGCAATGGCAGCCCCGCAATCACCTACAGAGGCAATGGGAAAATCCACCGGGCCCTCCACAGTGTCTTCCTGAGTTTCCGCTCAAGGAAACCTGATGCCATCCTGCTTCACGCGGAGCGAGAGTCTGACTCCATCACCATCTCAGTACAGGACGGACGCCTGGTTCTGGAGTTGCAGGTTGTAGTAGATGATCTTCTCTCATAAATCCATGCATGAACATAAATAGGATTTGTCGATGGAATATAAAAAATGATTCTTTTCAGCATCTTTATATGGAGCATTCATCTGAACTGGTTCAAAGTCAGAGTTCAAAACATATTCGGGACTTTTAACTGACTAATATCTGGGCTAATATCCTTTTGCTATGAGTGAGCCTAAATTTTCCTTAATTATGTGTATGCCATTAATACAAATGATCAAACATTCCATTTTGTCACTACCAGCACAATCACAGACACTTTGCCAAATGTATTAATGTGTATTAAGTGTTTTGGTGGTGACAATTTTAGCTCATTTTGAGCAGAACTCTAGAATGCTAGCCAGTACTACTAGCAACCACAGCTGTACACATATACAATCAGCATATTTTTCATTAAACCCACAAAAAAATACTTAATTAAAGAAAATTTGTGTTTGGTTAGTGACAGTTCATAATGTTACACACTGGTTTTCAGACTTTTGAGACATGCTACTCACCACGTGCCATAACTTTTATAGAGGCCTAACTGTATGTTACGAATACAGTAATTGTGCATTAAAATCAACGAAGCACGGAATTTTACCAGGGGTGCCCAAACATTTGCATTCAATGACTGATAAACATATATCATATATATATACACAGTATATATAAATTGCACTTCCAGTTCTAAAATGCAGGGCGTGGCTAAAATAAGTCTCCGCCTACAGACTACAAGACTTTGTCTGCTGATGTTTGATAATGTTGGGTAATTAACCCCAGTGTACACTACCAAAAATGATACATTGGCAAGTGAATGATCATACATCCAGTTGAAATATCTTAGATTTCTCATTTTTAGATTGTTGCAGCTTGTTATAAGATCTTTTCTACTTGTTTTTAGTAAGTTAGTTATATGAGGAAATATGCTTGAAACAAGCCCAGTTATCTGCCAGTACAGCAAGACAACAGAGAGATAATAGAGGCAGACAGAAAGAGTGGCAGGGGGTGAGAGCACGCCTTTACCATCTAACAACACAGCAAATTATAGGACAATTAGACTACTAAACTATTCTATATATACATGTGCCAGTTCATAGTTACAGTTCAGATGGTGTCTCTTATGAGGTCAGCAAGAGTCACTCTCAGTCAGGCTAAAGGCCTTGAGGGTTCCCAGATGGTGACCTTTCACCCAGTTACACATGTTTGGAAATTCCCAGTCCTGTACCACATACCGTAAAACATAACTAGTAATGTTATTTCTTGTATAATCATTAGTTACTTTGATAAATCAGTTAGTCTGTTGGAGCCCTACAGAATGATGAGTCTTTGGCACCAAAAGCTTCCCAGCATGCTTAGCAGTGTTGCTGGTTCCAATTCTGTATTTTCTACCAAGAACTGGCATTTGTTAATATATCAGGAATTCTTCTCTATAGTTCACTCTAACGTAAGTTGGATGGCTTGTTCTTGGGCTGCAGGTCGGAGAGAGCGCCCCCTTGCTGCAAGTACAGAGCCGGGAGGCAGTGAGCGATGGACGCTGGCACACTGCCATGCTAAGGATGGACAATCCAGCTCTGCAGAACTCCACCTGGACTATGGTTCTGGACCAGGAGGAGGCCTCGGTATCTAAAGTGTCTTCTGGAGATCTGGACTTCCTGAAGGATGACGTGGATATCCTTCTTGGTGGTTCAGGGCCTTGGGCCAATTTTGAGGGTTGCTTGGGTTTGGTAGAGATTGGCAGCCTTTCATTGCCATTCTACAGCCAGACTGAGCTTAATCTGCCCAGGCCTCAGGAGGAGCAGTTTTTGAGGACCTCTGGAAGTCCAAGCCTGGGTTGCCAGGGATCCAGGGTGTGTGACCCAAACCCATGCCAGAATGGAGGTGAATGCCAGGACCTCTTTGACCTCTTCCAGTGCCGGTGCCCGTCTCTTTGGGCCGACCAGACCTGCGAGACCAACACAGATGCCTGCCTCTCGAACCCTTGTGTCCACGGGTCCTGCGGCGTGGTCTCTGAGGGCTATGAGTGCTTGTGCGAGTCAGGATACACCGGTCAGCGCTGTCAGGAAGAGGTGGACATGTGCGCAGGACACAAGTGCAGCAACGGAGGCACCTGTCTGAGAGGTCTCAAACAATACGCCTGCCTCTGCCCGAGGAACACGACCGGACCTCTCTGCAAGTGAGTGAGACCTCCTTTGTTCACTCGGGAAGACCTAAAGGGTCAGTTATGCTCCCTTAACTTACGAAAATAAATATGCCAGTTTCAAAGTCAGTCCAAAGTCAAAGGTTTTTGACAACAACAAATATTGGTGGCCGAGCGAAGAGACATCGCACGATCAAATAATTACACCAATTTTATGCCAGGTTTCTACTTCTTGTTGTGGCTTTGGTCATGTCTCCTTTGAGCTATATAGGCAACACTGCCCCCACAATTTCCGATTGTACTGCTCTGTTACCTTCGTATCCATAAGCTTTCTAAGATCGCTCATAAATATGGAATAAATGAACAGAATACAGACAGAACGTTCCATCCATATCCGTATTCAACGTTAAGCAGAAATGAGCCTCAAGCCTAAAAATGGCCATCTAGGCATCCTTGGATCTATTACACAACAATCTATAATCTCTTCAGCACAAACTTTTCAGTGATACCACTTATCAAACACAAACATTGAACATAAAATATGAAAACAGGGCGCAAAAGAAATAGATTTAACTTGTATTCACACTTTAACTGCAGAAGAGGTAGATTTCTATGGGCTGTATTGTAGTGGTCAGTCAGTCCAGATGTACATTGTGTAAAATGATTACTCAGCAAGTAAAAGCAATTAAAATTTAGTTAATAGAGTTAATATTTTTCCTTTTGAGATTGGTGTTAGAATATCAGCACTCCTTCTTTATAAGCTGTTTTGCGGTGGCTATATTTGCCTTGCCAGGGACTTTTATCTAGTGAAGTGTCTTATATTTCAAATTTTGGTTAACTTTTGGTTTTATTATCCAATACAACACATCACTGTCTGCAAATACCATCAATACATAATCGTATAATATTTCTACAATAGTCTTCTTATAAGAAATGGTACATCTAATAACCAGTTTTAAATTTTTTTCCCTTGCAAAGATATTGTATTTGTGTAGTGAACATTTTGGACTGCACAGGGAGGTTCCGCCTTGTTCTTCTATGGATTTACTTGGAATTTAAAGATTGGATGTTAAGTTATGCTGAAAGAAGAACCTCACTTTTTGGAGGTTATATGACCTTTTTGTAATGTTTATTTCAGAGAAAGAGTTCCAGAACTCCCATGGTACATTGACAGGATCCCGTGAGTGGCACATTAACAATGTTCATTGACATTTACAATCATTATGTCCACATTCATTTACGTTGTAGGTCTCTCTGAACGGAATGGAGAAAGGTCTGTTTGCTGTATTGATTGTCTCTTCTAGGTACCCTAAGTTGCCAGTCTCCATCTGCGGGAACGAGCGGTGGAATTATAGCTGTTTTAATGGTGGGAACTGCTCGACTTTGGAGGACACATGTGACTGCCTGCCAGGTTTCACTGGACAGTGGTAAGAACTGGATGTGGTGAATCTAACTATCATAGGTCGACACTGTCTCAGTCACTCTGCATATCGTCGCTGTCCAATGAAAAACATGTATCTCCATTTTTGTCCATTTTGACTTTTATGCATCATTTGAAAACAGCAGCTGCCATTTACACTGTGTGACAATTACATGATGAATGGACCAACAGAAATGGCCCAAAAGTGCTTGGAAAGACGTCTGGTTCCACTGACTTACATTAAAATTGAATGAAGTTTTTGATCTCTCCTGTAAAGTTGCTGTTTTGGAGATACTTGTTTTTCTTTGGACAGCGACGATATTCACTGCACTACAATTTAATAGATACCTATTACACTCATTTTCAATGTTTATCATTCTAGAACACATTTACATGCTTCAGTTTTCCCAAAACAAAATATTTTCCCCATACTGTTAATCCGTATTCACCCTCTTTCTGAAACGCTCGGTTAGAGCTCCTGCCCCGCCTCCTGATATGCTCTGAGAATGCTCTGACTGGTCAGCTCAGCATCCTCCTGCAAGTACTGCCCCCACACCGCTGTGGTTATTCTAACGATGGCGTCGGTTCTGCCGTATCAGTTTGAGCCAGAGTCCGATTCTGAAAGTCAGGTAGAAGAAGTTGGTAGACCCGATCTACCCTCACAAGCTAGACTGCAGCAGGACGTTTCAGAGTGGTCAGTTTTTACAGTTTTAGCTCTCTGTGCCAGTAGGAGGGCAATAAGGATTATGTTATGAGATGACATTGTTTACCTTGTAACAGAGAACAGAGCTGGAATTCCAACAAGGCGTTTCAGGCGGCTAGGAAAAGTGGTTTCTGTGAAAACAACACGCTAAAGGAAAGAGAAAAAACAGAAAAGCGTAACGGATCCCATTTTAAAGATCATGATCAGCAATTTAAGCCTAAACGTAACCATCAGTGGATCGATGTAAACTATTAACATATAACCTGAGCTATCAATGTCAATCAATGACTGACTCTAATGTATCACAAACACTGGATTCTCAAAGCCTGTAATAAACCATTTTTACAGTGGCCACAAAAGGCAAACTTACAATATATTAAAATGTATATTAAACAGCGTGGCACGTATTGTAGCCTATCTCTGCAGTGCCCCCTAGTGGCCAGAAGGGACATCAACTGTGATATTTGATAAACTGTGATATATGTAATCAAATAAAAATGATTGTTCTCTATAACTGTTATCAGATTAACTAAGACACATTTGGCTTTCTGTTTGTGAAATGTTCCCACCCGAGCAGTTTCCATGCAGATTTCTGCAAACTTCCAAAATGCATCCAAAATGATTTGGGAATTTTTCAGCATTTATGATCCCATCAATGAGCACAAGCCCAGCGGCAGCGTTGTAAGACAAATAGCCAGAGATGTTGACATTTCCGACATTTCCACCTCTGTGTTTTACAGTAGCCTTGGTTGAGTCTGGTTGGAGATCTTCTCCAGGTGTTCTCCACACAAATACTCCACCATCAATTTTATTTTATTTGTTTCATTTTCATTTAAAGACAAACCAAATAGCACCCCATATTCCAACTCCATTCCACCCCCACATGGGGGGAAGAAAGATTATCACAGGACACTTAAAACGCTTAAAGGTTAAACCACTTAAAAGTTAAAACAAAGGTTGACAGCCTTAACACGTATTTGCATATTTAGGCAATCAAAGGAGACTGAACTTTATTCCATTATTCCATGTATGACGAGTTCTAGCGGCTGCATTGTTAGTCCACCAACATTTTGAAATATACCATCTCGATAACTTTTTACTAGGGAGACAGAATATAGAAGAGTCTACATACTTTTTGAGGTCACTGCTTAAACCTGATCACTTGCTGAAGTAATGAGTCTAGGCACTGAATGTAAGAATGGCATGCTTGATGAAAGAGCAAGAAGTAGGGGTTCCACAGACTTAACGACTAACTGACTGTACCGCTCGGTGATAGCGCTTTAAGTTTGATGTTGACTAGTCGCTGATCACGTGATTACGACACTAACAACATGGTCATCTCTGAGAAGACGACAGGTGAGGAGCCTAGTGATTTCAGGGTCCATATCTCCGTTTCCCTTAAGGCTAGCAATGAGTTTGAGGTCTAGTTGAAAAAAGGCCAGGTCATGCTACTGACCTGTAGAGTATGGCTTAGCTCAGCTTTTCTCCACAGACATACGGCATCCAGTGTATCAATCCTATAACAAGTTGGCTACTGTTATTTTGGCTAAGTTATGGAGCTCTAAATTTGTCTGTAGGTGAGCCTCTTGGCAAGGCTGCCTAGGGTGCACCTAAATCGGACACAAATTTGTGAGTTTCTGGGGTACTTATCTCAGGTTCCCTAAGGGCTAGCAATAGAATCAAGGGCTTTTAGGAAAGGTAACATCATGCTCTACTCACCCGTCGGGTTTTGCCTTTGTCAGCAATTTTAAAAGTCAGATTATTTAAGTAGCTTGTCGCAAAGCATCACCTTCTCCATGATGTCATCAGCGAGTAGTCAACACTGACTCCACTTTAAAACATCTGAAGTTGTGCAACTTCTAGCAAGTAGCCATGATATGTGAACATTACTGAGGGAACTTGTTCCGTAGGTGTGAGATGGAGATGGACGAGTGTGCCTCCAACCCTTGTCTGAACGGGGGCTACTGCCGCAACCTCATCAACAAGTTCCAGTGCATGTGTGAAATGAGCTTCGCAGGAGAACACTGTCAGATCGACGTCAGCGACTTCTACCTCTACGTCTTCCTGCTCCTGTGGCAGAACATCTTCCAGCTGCTGTCCTACCTCATCCTCCGGCTGGATGACGACCCAGAGATCGAATGGAACGCTGCGAACGACGAATAGACCTGAGAGTTCATACAACAGTACTGAGGGCCTGTATTGGTGCGTTGGGGTGGCCCTCATTAACTTGTCAATTTCTGGACTTCTGCACTTGAATGGCTGACAAAGACTTGAATACGACTGGTACGGCAGGTTGGATCCCATGAGGTACACCACTTGCACACCAAAGAGCTGGCATTGGTCCATCCAAGCAGATATACGCACTGTTCTGGTGATGAACTTACCATTGCTGCGTCATTGCTGATGACGATCTGAACTCCTAATTACAATTTGGTGACAGTTGTACGACTATCCAAGTCGATGAGGACCATTTGAAGGCATCATAAGGAGTGCATGTAGTGAATGTTTCCTGACATGGTTGGTCAGGTTCTCATGCAGTCCCTACCACCATATTTTATACTAAGGTGCTTGAGCATGTTGTAATAAGCTGTACAGATGGGTGGGAGAGAAACAGAATATACTGGGAAAGAATATGGAAAATTATCAACATTGTTTAAAATGAATGAAGCTCAAAAAGGTGCATCTACTTCAGTACATCGAGTCAAGGCTGTATACAGTGTAGGGTAGGCATTTCCAATAAAGTGGCCAGTTAGTGGAAGCACAAGGTAGGTGTTTCTATTAAAGTGGCCAGTTATTGGAAGCACAAATTAGGTGTTTCTAACAGAGTGGCCAGTCAATGGAAGCACAAAGTAGGTGTTTCTAATAAAGTGACCAGTTAGTAGAAGCACAAGGTAGGTGTTTCTATTAAAGTGGCCAGTGAGTGGAGGTACAAGGGAGGTGTTTCTATTAAAGTGGCCAGTGCATGGAAGCACAAAGTAGGTGTTTCTAATAAAGTGGCCAGTTAGTGGAAGCACAAGATAGGTGTTTCTAGTAGAGTGGCCAGTAAGTGGAGGTACAAGGGAGGTGTTTCTATTAAAGTGGCCAGTTCGTGGAAGCATGAGGTAGGTGTTTCTACTAAATTGGCAAGTTAGTGGAAGCACAAGGTAGGTGTTTCTATTAAAGTGGCCAGTTAGTGGAAGCACAAGGTAGTTGTTTCTAATAGAGTAGCCAGTTAGTGTAGGCACAAGGGAGGTGTTTCTAATAAAGTGGCCAATGAGGAGAGAAACAAGGTTTATAATGAAGCTGTGAAGGGGGAGGGTTTTTAGTAAGCTGGCCAGTGTGCATACACTGTGAACTCATAACAGAATATGAATTTTAGCCCAGTTTTGTCTTTAGATACTTAAACCTGAGCGTTTTAGACACGTCTTGTGTAAAGATGTAAAGCATCCTGTTTTAAAGAAGCCTCGGGTCATGTGATGTAGAAGGCTGTTTTTGTGCCTTACAAACTTTATAATATTATTTTCATGTGATTTTTTTTTTATTTGCAAAATCCAAAATGAGTAAACATGCAGAACGAAGTTATCCAAGTTTGCTCAGTGTTAGTTTGTCAGATATTTATGAACTGGTGGAAGAGTTCTCTCATGTTCTGAGTATGCATGCCCTCCAAAACGGTCTGTTTACTTTGGCCTGTAAAGTTACTACACTACAGTCTCTGAACTGATCTCTATGACCTTAAAAGGCAAAGTGAAGGAGGTTCTGAATGAACAGAGCTGTGATGTCATTGTGATTCATACAATGACACCCCCTGTAGGCCTACAATAGAATCACTGTGCAGAGCTCCACTCCTCATGCAGTGTAGTAGGCTGCTGGTCTTCACCATTTCTCCCCAGTCTAATCCGATGAATGTAGCCCACAGGATAGAGGAGTGCATGTGTAGCCCTTAACATCTGATGTTGGCTGATGTACGTTTGTAGCAATGAGTAAATGGTATCCTTTTAAATTTGCGTATGCTTCAATAATAAAAATAAAATTTAAAATAATTCAGTCCTCAAGATGCCTTTGTCTGATTGGAGCAAACAAGCCTTGTGACCTGAGAAAAGGGGATTTTGTGCTCTACATGCCAAAGGCTTGAAAGCAGCACTAAGTATATAAAGACAAACCTGAAAGCTGTATTTTGTAAATAGAGCAAGCTGGATAAGGCCTTTCCCAAAGTGTGGCCTGTGGGCCAAAGCTGGCTTGGGAGGAGGTTGGATTTGCCCCGTCTGACTCCGCCCCCCTCACCCAGCAGAGAGAACAACCATAATCTTATGCTGTAAAAGAAAGAAAGAGGCTACAAAGGTTTATAATATAGCAGCCACATAGCAACCACGAACTCCAAACAGCCAAACAGTGTCACCACAATGCTGAGAATGATCCACCACCCACATAATACCTGCTCTGTGGTGGTCCTGTGGGGGTCCTGACTATTGAAGAACAGGGTAATACAGTATGCAGAGAAACAGATGGACTACAGTCTGTAACTGTAGAGCTACAAAGTGCTAGTTTATGGTCAGTGGAGCTGATACACTGGACAAGGAGTGTAGATACAAGGTACCTAATAAAGTGGCAGATTATATTATAATGTTATAAAATATATAAATGTTATAAAACACTGTCCAATAAAGAAATGGATGTGAAAGTGACCGACCTTCCTTCCTTGTGTACACTGTTTTGTCCTTTTGGCCATTGACCCACCACAAACATTGTGCACTTTGGCCTCACAAGTCAAAAAGTTTGGGTAAAGTTTAGGCCCTGGTTCTGCACTGGAAGGTTCAGAAAAAAAACTGCTGCTTTGATTAAACTAGATAGCGGTAAACATGTTGCCAAATTCATTCATTCATTCATTCATTCATTCATTCATTCATCAGCTAACCTCCTGGGTCACGGAGGCTCCTGGAGCCTATCCCAGTGCTTACTGAGCAGTAGGCAGGAACCACCCTAAACAGCTCACCAGCCTATCACAGGGCAGACACTCAGACATACACTCACACGTAGTATCTCCAGTAAACCTGACTGCATGTCTGAGGACTGTGGGAGGAAACCGGCGAACCCAGAGGACACGGGGAGGGGGGCAGGGGACATGCAAACTCTACACAGAATCGAACTGGCTTGTTTTAGGTCATTAAGATTTCTGAAACTCAACCTGTTTGCTTCCGTACACTTGCCCTGCAGTGTACAAGGCCTATATGTGGGACTGAACTCGATGGCCGGTGGCCCTGGATGTTATCTATGAAAACGGGAACAAACTTGTTGTCTGAGACCTGAACTGACACCAGTTAAACGTCCGATCACGCAGTATAATATTTACTCGGTCTGCACAGTTGGATCAGAGGGCAGCAGTGACTGTCCTGCTGACTAAAAGGCCAGAAACACATTTTCAGACATGAGCAACACATTTCCAAACGCAGCTGATTATGTAACATTCGCTAGCCACCATAACTGACTTCATAAATCCATTTCTGTATCTGTCCTTAGATAGAAGGCCAATGTAGCTTATGTACAGCTATTAGCGTATTGCTATGCTAACTGCAATCCTAAGTCATTATTTACATTATTTAGAGACTTTGCTTCTGTAGTTTTTGCACTGAAGCAACAAAGCTAATGTGGCTAATATTCACAAATTAGCATGTTTGTTAACTGCAAACCTAAATCATTATTTAAAAACTTGCTTCTGTAGTTTTGCACTAAAGCAACAAAGCTAGTGTGGCTTAAAGAGTGCTGAAGGCTAACATTCACAAATTAGCATGTTTGCTGACTGCAAACTTAAATCATTCTTTAGAAGCTTGCTTCTGTAGTTTTGCACTAGGCTAAAGCAACAAGGCTAATGTGGCTAATCTTCACAAATGACCATGTTTGCTAATTGCAATCCTAAATCATTATTTAGAAGCTTATTTTTGTTGTTTTTCCACTAAGGTTAAAAGTGTCTTAAAGACTTTATTGAAGGCTAATCTTCACAAATTAGCATATATATATATATATATATATACACACACACACACACACACACACACACACACACACACACACACTTTGTGGACCTTAATGGAGTTATGGAACTCTAACTGATATCTGGGGGAGGAACATGCCTAAAACCCCTTCTGGTTCCAGTCGAACATCCACTCATAATTCCTGTCCTTACTTTCCGCTTCCTGTGTCAAAGTTCTCGCAATCCCCACCGCCACCCAGTCTCCTCTCCCTTTTCCTCAGTTCTATGTCAGTCCTGCCACAGATACAATTGGGGTCCGACCTTTTAGCTACATGTAGAAGCCACACAGATTTTAATCTAAATCTTCCTACATACTATCACCAACCTCTGAATGATAGTAAGTTATAAATAATAATTTCAGTGCAGCAAAGACCCATTTCCCTGTGCAGTTTTTTTATATGGTGTTTATATGTTTCTGAAACCTGCAGTGGGCATGATCTGTGTAAGGGAACGATGCATTTTCATTCAAGTGAGCCAAATCGCTTCCTTCGACAACCACTGGCCACTTTGGGACGTCTCACCAAAGCAGGTTGAGGTGTAAAGTATGTGCTATAGGCCAGTTCTTTCCCCCACAGCAGCCTGGTACTGTTTTTAAAGCACCATGCTAGTTTGTGTGCATTCGCTTCCATGTAGCTCCAGTGCAAAACTGCAGAAGCACCAAACTAATTTCGACATGTACATTTAAATGGGCAAGAAAATTATAAATTAGATTTTTTTTTTTTACAGCAGTTTCCCATTGAAAGCACCTCGACACCCCCTCATCCTGTTGCCTGAAGCTGCCCACGCAGTTTGCACAACGTTGGTCCGAAGTGTTCATATTTACCCTGCCCATGTGAGGAAGGGTAAAGTGCAGGGTATAAATGGCAAACAGGCCATGCACCTGGTCACCTTTGATAAATAACAGTAGCTGAAGGCACCAGGGCTTTTACTGCAGCGTTCCCGATGAAGCTTCAGACCACCCTCGCTGTCCTCGGCCTCCTGCTGGTGGGCTCCCAGGCCCATCCGCTGCTGCCCAACGTCACCGAGCCGCTCTGCGACTCCCCGGAGGCCCAGGCCGGCGCACAAGTGGCTCTAGATTTCATCAACGGCCAGCTCAACCATGGCTACAAGTTTGCCCTCAACCAGATAGAGGACATCAAGATCTCCACCCTGGTACGCTGAGGATGGTGCAGAGTTGGAGCTTGAGAAAAGCTAAGTAGGGACTAGTAGGGACCAGAACAACCACAATATAATATATTTACATTTATTTTAGCATGAATATTCATCTTCATATTTAATACGTTAACACGTCCTATACATGTATATATTATGTTTTTCCCCAATATGTTAAATACAGTAAATAAACAGTAATTATGTATTAAAATGTGCAGAAGTATAACCTGTGTAGAAGGTGGGGTGCCTAAACTTTTGCATACATGTTCTTAGTGAACTTCGGTGTACTTGAATATTCAAGCAAATATAACTAAAATAGCTTTGAATATGCAGGCAGATTTTTGTAACCCGTATGCAAATATATCAATCATTATACAATATGAGTTATATTATATATTTATATTATAGTTATATTAAATAGTGTTACATTCTAACAATAATACTTTTCTAAATATCTTTATCAGTTATTATTTATTTACATAAAATGCAAAGAGATACTGTATTATGCTGCTTAAGCAACAACATTTATTTAAATATATTCAAAATCAGAAACTTCTATTTATTTAAATATATTTAGAATCAAACAAAAATATTTATTCAATTATAATCAGAAACTTTGATTTATTTAGATATATTCAAAATCAGAAACTTATTTTTTAAATACATTTACAATCAGAAATGTTTATTCATTTAAATACATTCAGAATCAGAATTTTTTATGCAGAGCTGCTAGCTGTTCTTTTATCTCTTATGAAAATGGACTGGAATGAACTAAAAATTGTGTCTTTTCAAATTCTAAATATAGGTTTAAGCTCAATCTGGGTCTTGTAATCTTTCATGACGTATTTATGAAACTTGGTATCAGGGAGGGTCTCTGAGATGGGTGAGGTGGGAGGTGAAACAGGAAACAAAAAATCTGAGCATGTTTTAGAGGTGGGGCTCATGTAATTACATTTTCACTGAACACAAGTAATAATATAATGGACCGTGTTCACTGTGACCAAGAACATGGACTAAGACAGTAGAAAGGTCCAGGACGACTTGATATGCTGCTTTAAAATGATATTAAAAATACAAATTACATAAAAATCTGATTTCAAAAAACGACCTGCAACACGTATGACATACGAACACTACATTTTTCCATGTTATCTGTCTGTCCGTAGCCTAATGGGACAGAGATCTACCTGATGGAGCTGGAGTTCCTGGAGACCAAGTGCCACATTCTGGACCCCACTCCTGCAGCCCTGTGCGCCATTAGACCCAAGCAGGAAACGGTAAACAGCTTTCCAGCCTGAGATTTGCTTTCTTTCCCATTGTTTCAGACATCCAGAAACGTGTTCAGTCTTGTCTCTGTCTTATGTCACCTTCAGGCAGTGGAGGCCGACTGTGATGTGGCTCTCTCCAAAGCTGCTGGTTTGCTGTCTGTCGTCGCCTTCAAGTGTAAAACAGAAACAGGTTAAACACGAAGGCTCATTTCAGTTATATGACTGCTATCAACAGGTTACTATGAAAGCAAGCCATTTGCCAAATGTCAAACTTTCACTCTGTTCCCTCCTTACCAATCAGTCGAGGCATGTTTGGTGCCTGAAGTTCACTTCTTTACTTTTGGCACTGGACCCACGAGACCAACAGCTAAGCAGCGAAACCTAATCCACACATAATAGCATGGTTCTAACTGTGTACCTGGATCATCAGAGAGTCGCCTCAAGCCGTGCTGAGTTGTGCAGTAATCCCTAATGGGCTTGCTTTCGTGGTGTCTTTGTTCTAAACACATACACAGAATGGGAATGTTCGCATATTCCCAGGGTTTTATGTTCCTAGGGTTCTAAGTTCCCTTAGCTCTTTTTATGATGTATAAAATATAAGGAAACCTATGAAAGAGATCTTAATGGTTCTGTATGTTATATTGAGGTATATGATGTATTGAGATATATGATATACCTCAGTATGTCATAAGGAACCATATAAATGATATATCATACATCTCAATATATCATAAAAGCAAACCTATGAAAGGGTCCTTTAGGGTTCTTCATGTTATATTGAGGTATATGATGTATTGACAAATATGATATACGTCAGTATGTCATAAGGAACCATATAAATAGGTTCTTAAGGGTTCCTTATGATATATTGAGGTATATGATGTATTTACAGATATCTCAATATATATTAAGGAGCTATACAAAAGGGTTCCTAAGGGTTCCTTACATAATATACCTCAATACATCATATAAGCAAACCTATGAAAGGGTTCCTAAGGCTTCCTTATCATATATTGAGGTATATGATGTATTTAGATATATAATGTACCTCATTATGTCATAAGGAGCCATATAAAAGGGTTTGTAAGAGTTCCTTATAGTATATTAAGGTATATTATATATCTCAATACATCATAAAAGGAAACCTATGAACGGGTTCTTAAGGGTTCCTTATGTTATATTGAGATATATGATATACCTCAATATATCATAAAGAACCGTATACATAGGTTCTTAAGGGTTCCTTATGATATACTGAGGTTTATGATATAATGAAATATCTGATATACCTCAATATATCATAAGAAACCCTTAGGAACCCTTTCATACGTTTGCTTAACACAGTAGAGGGAAACCTAGGAAAGGGTTCCTAAGGATTCCTTATGACATATTGAGATATATGATATACCTCAATATGTCATAAGGAACCCTATGAAAGTGTTCTTAAGAGTTGCTTATGATATATTGAGGTATATGATATAGCTCAACATATCACAAGGAAACCTATGAAAGGGTTCTTTAGGTCTTGGGTGATGCAGGGAACAAGGAAGAGCCAATTTAATCAGAGAATGCATTTGCCCTTAGCTAGGCTAGACTCAGCTAAATAGCAAGCTATGAAAATGTCCTACTGCAAAACACTTTTTTATAATAATAATGTTGAATACAGGCTCCTTTGTTAGGCCTAGCTTACCTAACTACCTCAACATCACAAGTCTTTTACTCTATTTGTCTATTATATGTACATTCACGTTCCTATCTTCTCCACTGTATTGCTGTTGCGGTGAGCAGAAACACCTGATTTGCCCTGTGCGGGTTGCCCCTACCTCATTCCATTTAATGACATTGGTGCCACTCAGCTGGTTAAAGACTCACTGGACATCTTCAATGCAAATAACACCCACAATGCCGTTTTTTCTCTTCTTGAGGTTGGCCGACTGTCATCTCAGGTAACAACAATAAATATACTAACACCCATCAGCCATAACATTAAAACTACCTCTTTGTATCTACACTCACTGTCCATTTGATCAGCTCCACTGACCATGTAGTTCTACAGTCACAGACTGTAGTTCATCTGTTTCTCTGTATAGTTTATTACCCTGTTCTTCAATGGTCAGGACTCCCACAGGACCACCACAGAGCAGGTATTATGTGGGGGTGGATCATTCTCAACACTGCAGTGCTGGTGTGAGTGGATCAGACACAACAGTGCTGCTGGACACCTCAGTGTCACTGCTGGACTGAGAATTGTCCACCAACCAAAACTACCCAGCCAACAGCGTACTGTGACCACTGATGAAGGACTAGAGGATGACCAGCACTGCACTATGCAGCAGCAGATGAGCTATCGTCTCTGACTGTACATCTACAAGGTGGACCGGCAGGGAAGGAGTGTCTAATAGAAAATGATCTACCACCTGCATAATACCTGCTCTGTGGTGGTCCTGTGGGGGTCCTAACCACTGAAGAACAGGGTAATAAACTATACAGAGAAACAGATGGACTACAGTCTGGAACTGTAGAACTACAGAGTGCTCCTATATGGTCAGTGGAGCTGATAAAGTGGACAGTGAGAGATACAACAAGGTAGTTTTAATGTGTGTGTGTGTGTGTGTGTGTGTGTGTGTGTGTGTGTGTATATATAAACAATTAAACATTGGAAACCTTACATGTATAGATTAGAGATGCTCACACGCTCTATTCAACTATTCAAACGTCTATGTCTCCAGATCGTGAGTGGGGGGCCCAGAATCATAGCAGAATATGTCGTCATTGAAACCAACTGCACCACTGTTGATGACGGTATCTGTGTCCCTCTGAACCACACTGTTGCCGTAAGTGCACTGTTTCAGGATATCTATAAGCATACCATGTTGGTTGCATGTATTGTTCTCATCCTAAAAGTTTATGTATTTATGTATTTATCACTGTGTTCATTCCCAGCGCCATGGCTTCTGTCTTTCTACGGGTATTGATCTCGATAAATCAGTTGACTGCACCATCTTCAACCTACCGGTAACAAACTAACCACTCCTCATACATTACTTGGTTACACTTCATTTTGACCTCTCCCCCTATGTTCCTAGAGTTCCAAGTACCCTCAGCTCTTTTTATGATGTACAAAATATAAGGAAACTTATGAAAGACATCTTGATGATTCCTTATGATATAATGAGGTATATGATGTATTGAGAGATATGTATATGTATATGTGAGATATACCATGTAAAAGGATTCCTAAGAGTTCCTTATAATATATTGAGGGATATCATATCTCAGTACATCATAAAAGGAAACCTAGGAACTCCGCAGTCCATCTACAAAAACAGCCTGTTTTGAATGTAATGTTTCTGTGTAATGTTTCTCACCGCAACCAGCTCATTTACATGCATATATCTACTTAGCCTACAGCAGTTGAGCCCTGCCCACGTGCGTGGATGTTGTAAGGAATGATTGTTTTCTGAATGAGGCACAATACAGGACATTCAGTGAATCCAAACACAGCCTGTTTATCTCAGAACAGTTTTAAAGGTGCAGTAACAAAAACAGCCCGTTTCATTCCAAGGGAAAAAGAGAGATTGGAATATAGTCAACACAACATGAATTGGGGTCATGTTTGGTACATACAGCCGCACAAACGTTACAAGTGAACCTCAAGGAGAATGAAATCCAATAGATGAAATGAGCTCTATGCTGATTGGCTGGCCCGATTAAAAAGCACACACCACCAATGGGTAGAGCTCAACTGCTGTGGGCTATAATAGATAGATATGTCAAATTGTTGTATTTATGACATCACAAAAACAGTAGCTTAGCGTGCATATATGGGCTAGCCACTGTTTTCCCATAGCCCTGGCCCTTAACAAACTATCTATTGAGAGTTATTATTACCTTGAATGACAGTTAAAGACAAGTTGACCATCAGAACAAGTGCCACCAAACATCTTAGCTTATCTATTTAATAGCATGAAGCATTACATTCTCCCCAGTTACCCCATTTGTTGACTAGAAAGCTTTTTTTTCGCTGAACAGGCTCAACCTGTGGACCCGAATCTCAACGCTACTGTTCTTCCCGCACCGCCTCCGGTCCTCCTGCACGCTCACACTGCTGGGCCTGGCTACACGCCCACCATCCACGCCCTCAAACACCACAAGCTGACACCTCTGCATGACCCCACGGCCAGCGGCCTGCTCTCGGCAGAGTCTGCTGAGTCGTTGGAGGCTTCAGCGGTCCCGAACACACCCACCGCCCCCATTGTGAAGAGGGAGGTAGCGGCCACCCTACAGCTTGCGGAGGCGCCGGTGGCTGGGGTCCAATCGCTGCTTCCCCGCTGCCCAGGGAAAGTTTTACATTTCTGAGCCAGTCACACTTTAAAAGCCCTGGTCTTATTATGGTATCATGACGATGTGTCGGACATGTACCTGATCAAACCTAAGAACCTGGTTAAAACAATTAAGTGTCACATTTATGCAAAATGCTGGATTCGTCCCACTTACGTAGCTTGAACACAGACATGTTTGTAAGCCATATATCTGGCCTTTCAAGGGTTTGCTTGAGTTGTGAAGCCAACAGCAGGGTGAAAACTGAGTCCTTGCGTCACTCTGTTTGGGCTGAATGTTTTATCTTGCATGAACAAGCATTTCAAATGGTGCTAAAGACTTTGTAGCCTAGGCCATGTATCACCTGTACCATTTCATGTAATAAAAGACTTCAGTCTCGGAGTGTGTGGTGGAATATTTGCTTGTTGATCCATTTTGCATTTGCTGATGCTACAACTGTGATAACCACTTTTAATCTAGCATGGAAATATTGATATGTGGACCCGCCGTCGACCAAGCTGTCTACTGTTAAAATAGTTCTTGGTTTCCTAGTTCTAGGATGTTATCTTTACTGGGATGTGGTCCAAGAACCACAGCTCTACATTACTTGAAACTTTATAATGTTCTTGCACACACATTTACAAAAAATTCATTTTTAAAGATTTGCTCATTGCTAAAGAATCAAAAGTGGTTCATTTTAAGAGTGTAGTTCAAATACAACATAATCAGCGAGATTACCCTCTCCTACTTCTCAAGATCTGTGCCATGTGATTAATTCAATTGGCCAAGCTGAAGTTAGGTTAGCTATGTAGTCTTCAGAAAGATCCCTGGAGGTCCCAGTCTTGACAAGCTGAGTCTTACCACTGACCCAGCACACCCTGTAACCAAACCAACCAAACAGTATTATATATAGCACCAGTTTTCTGGACACATCTTAAGCCTAGACTTGGACTGAATTGCAATCCGAGAGATGCTAAACCATAAACAACTATTTTTGTCTCAGTTTGGGCTTAATCTGTCTGAGAAATTGCCCAGTGCTGCTTAGGATAAGAACATGACATGGCACTTTCGGACATTAAATTTAATAGCTTATAAATATATAGACATTTGGCCCATCAAGGTGAGCATATTCAAATACGTCATTACACAAAGTATCTTTGTCAAAGCATATGGCCTGTTTAGTGTACTGTTCAATGCTTATAAGGGTGTCCACTCAATCAGACACTCCTACCTTGCTGGTCCACCTTGTAGATGTACAGTCAGAGATGATAACTTATCTGCTGCTGCAAAGTCATCCTCTAGTCCTTCATCAGTGGTCACAGGAAACTGCCTACAGGATGCTGATGGCTGGATAGTTTTTGTTGGTGGATGATTCTCAGTCCAGCAGTGACACTGAGGTGTTCAATCTACTTGTACCCAAGCAACAAAGAGTTAAGTACATATACAGTAGGTGGAACTGATAAGAATGTAGATGCAGGGGGTCCTAATGCGATGAGCCTCAACATGCTTATTTCCACAGGTGAGAGAGTGAGTGAGTGAGTGAGTGAGTGAGAGAGAGAGAGAGAGAGAGAGAGAGAGAGAGAG
>CM067482.1:29052116-29070058 GCA_034552555.1 Semaprochilodus insignis | reverse complement strand
CATATTCCTGCAGAGTTAAGATCGCACCTGCAGTATCTTGTCCACTCACCTAATAACGCAGTATCAGGAGCGTTTAGATTACGATGAGGACTGAGAATAAGTGGCCTGAAGTGAAGATGGAGGCTATCTATTGCCATCCACAGGCCATCAAATAAGCCACAGTTAATGTGGCCTGCAGTTCTATGCAAATGGAAAAAACCCTGCATCCACAAGATAAGCATCAGGACTAGCTTAAGATTTCCACAAATTAATACAACTTTACACACAACCTGGTGTCATATGCAAAGACATGCAAAAGCAAATTCATCTGAAACAACAGTCTAACTGGATACTAAAAGGTACATAAAAGGAAGTGTCAAATTAAATATGGAAACACAACTAGAAGAAAAGGATCAGAAACAAGAAGGTTGAGACATGGCTCAAAGTTTATTTCCTTTTTTTTTTTTTTTTATAAATACAAGAAAGCAGGTCCCATCTTCATCTGCTTGGCCAAACAGGAACAAACTTCAAATAGGACCTTAAAAGCATGAAGGCAAAAAGTTAACTTCTTTGTATAAAGCCGAAGGGGTAAACGTTAATCCTACCTGCCACTTACCGTGCGGTCCGTAATTGGGAGGTGGTAGTCTGCCAAGGGGCTCTACGGACATTTGTTCGGTTTGCTTAGGTGGGACAACAGGAATCCAGTGTTTGCTAAATGGCCCCGTGACTACTTTTAAGTGGGGCATGGAAGAGTCTTCAGTCACATGGTCATGTGGCAGAACACCTGGAAGCCCATCAGGGGCACTGGGAACCTGCTCGTGAGACTTAGCATTCAGCTGTATAGGAAGCTCAGAGCCATGTGTTTGTTTGGGTAAACTTTGACTCAGTTCAAGCAATTTGGGATCTTGCTTTTGTGGTTCAGGCCTCATGGGAAAGCCACGGGGCACTGCTAAAGGGATTTTAGCTGGTGAGAAGTACATGGGGGGTTTATTATACAAATGTGTTGAAAAGGAATCAACTCGATCTCTATAATACGGCTGAGAAAGTGCTGGATTCGTTTGTCTTGAAGTTGGAACAGATGGAGGGTGCCGTTCCTCAGGCGCTAGCCTAGCATTTTGGGAGCTTGGTGGACTTACTGTGCTGTATTCAGGACTGTGTTCACCTAGGTTTGTGGAAGAACCAGGCTTTGGTTTATGGTGACTACCATAGGGACGTGGTCCAGCATTTAGGGGTTTGTATGAAGGACGAAGTAAAGGACGCTTGGTTGATGGGATAAAAGGGTTTGGGACTGGCTTTGGTCTCACGGTTGGTTTCACAGGCCAGCCACGGTGGTGGGAGGACGAGAACAGGTTCTCTGAAGGTTTTGTAGCTGCCTGCTGAATTTCACCTTGTATTGGCAATGCTCCAGAACGCCGTGTATAGTTACCTGTGGCCTGCATAGTGACAATTTGGGGTCCTGAAACCCTGTGTGCAGAGTGGGATGACGCTTTTGAGGTCAACTTTCTGGTTGATTGGCTTGTACCAGGGTTAAATGCAGGGTACAGCAAGCCAAAATGGTGGTGATTGTGTTGATGGTAGGATACGGAAGGTGGGCAGCAGTTTGAGTACAATACTGGTGATGGGCAGCATTGTGAGTACCCAAGTGGTTTTGACATATTTGAAACAGCCTGGTAGGAAGACCCTGCTTCCCCCAAGACTCTAGAGGTTTCAGATGCTTCAGAATGACCAGCTATGGGGAAATCTGCAGGCCTCGTGGGATACTGGGGTGGATACCACTGAGGCCCCTGGGCAAAAACAGATCCAAGATGCACGAGGGGAGTAGCCTCATGGTAACCTGTTGCCCCCAAGACACTAAAGGCTTCAGGTGGTTCAGAAGGTGCCGCTGTGGGTAAAAGAGCAGGCTTCTGGAGGTACTGTGATGGATAATACCACTGAGGTCCTTGAGCAAATACAGATCCAGGACGCATTTGTGGAACAGCCTCATGAGTACCCGTTGCCCCCAAGACACTAAAGGCTTCAGGTGGTTCAGAAGGTGCTGCTGTGGGTAAAAGAGCAGGCTTCTGGAGGTACTGTGATGGATAATACCATTGAGGTCCTTGAGCAAATACAGATCCAGGGCGCATTTGTGGAGCAGCCTCATGAGAACCTGTTGCCCCCAAGACGCCAAAAGCCTCAAATGATTCAGGAGGAACAGCTGTGGGGAAAACACCAGGCCTCTGTGGGCGTTGAGGCAGATAATGCCATTGAGAACCCTGAGAAAAGATAGATCCAGGCAGCGCTTGTGGAACTGTTTGGTAAGAACCTGTCTCCAAGATACTAGAGGGTTCAACTGATTCTGCTGGAGGGGGGACAGGAGACCTCTCTGGGTACTGGGGTGGGTAAGACCCCCAAGGTCCTTGGGCAAAAATTGATCCAGGTTGTTCAACAGGACCAGTTCCTCCTGAGTACAAGAAAGGGAACCTTGAATCATGATCAGGAAGCACAGACGTTGGAAATGATTCAGGTGGTGGTGGTGGTCGAGTAGGTTGCTCTGGTATTTCAGGAGGTGACTGGTCAAAGTTATCAAATGGGTCAGAAGATGGGGTTGAAAGTATAATTCCTGAGGTTGAGGTATGAGTCACAGACACAGGCTTTGGTTTCTGTGGGAAGGCAGGTGGGACAGGACGTTCACCAGTTGGTGCAGGTGTTGGAGTCTTTGGAGGATAAAAAGGGTACCATGTATCAGGAAACTGTGGACCTTTTTGGGGTGTGGTAGAAGAGGCTGGTACACTTGTAGGCCGTGGATCTCTCCAAAGAGGTTTGAATGGTACGAGTGGCTGTTTGGGAGAAGGAACAGTTTTTAAATTAAGTGTATTTGATGTGGATAACGATGACCAAACCATGTTGTTGGATGTCAAAGTCAGAGTTACCTTCATAGGGAGACTGGTGTCAACTCTGCCATTCTGATCTGGGGAAACTGGGTGGGTCAAATTTAGGGGCAAAGTAGGCACGAGGGAGGGACAAAAGAGTCTAAATTCATTTTTAGCAGCCATGACAAGAGAATATACTCCATCCTGAGAAGGGAAAAAAGGTCATACGAGTCATAAAGGTCAGAAACAGACAAGGATTAATTGGCCTTTAGAAGCATGATAGCTTTGCATACCTTTGCTTCCATGCATGGCTTATATGGGGCAGAAACAACCACGCCATCTGAATGGGACACTATGCTATAGCCACATTTAGGTGATGCCTTCAGCAGTGGCTGCCACTCGTTCTCAACTGAGAGATTTGAAATGACCATCAAAATCAAAAGTTAAGACGACAATGATGTAGACAGCATGGGGCACATGCAAATTACCCTTCACGTAGAGGTCCTCAACAGGGGCAACGTTTTGAGTCTTCACAATCATGCCATTAGGATAACAGGAGACAGAGGGAGGGCTTGGAGCCAGATTCAACAAGGGACAAGACATTTTAGCTGGCAACCCCCACAATCTTAGTGGGAGAATGTAAGCATCCCGCTGTAAAGTAAGCAGGTTGAGATGCTTAGATGAAAAGCAACCATTCATGAGTGAGTTTCTTTTTCCAGAGGCTTCTACCATACCTCTTGTGCCACATAACATCCATCATATGGTACAATGAAGACCAGGCCCCACCAAGTCTTCTGTATATGAAGGCCACACTCTGAGGGCATTCTTGATAATGGAAGTGGTGAAATACTGCCTGCAAAAATGACATTTTTAGCAAACTAAAACTGCCAAATACACCATAATATAATCCTTCTAATCCTTTGGAACAATAACATTTACTGTAGGCAGCACACATGTGCACTTTAACTTGTTGCAATCTATACGTTCTATTAAAAGGTTATTTAATTGTACATTTATATTTGCTGCTCAATATTCCCACCTGTACATACGGTCATACATGTACCTCAGTGCTATAGCACTTTATCTGTACTTCTCACATGGTACACACTTGCCATTTGTGAACTTTTTGTTCAAATATAGTATGTTGTTCTTTTAATGTTCGTTCTTAACTTTATCTTATCAAGAGAAATCCCCTCCACACTTGATACTTGCCAAACATGGATCTGAATACAGAACAGTCTTTCAGTGGAACAAAATGCAAGGCTGGATGTTCAGCATTATTGCTACAATTACATTTTGTTTGCAAACCAAACCTTGAATACACCAGGCCTTCAAGATCCTAAAAAGTAGTTGGTGCTTCACTTGAAAGATGAGACCACTGCAACACGCTCCCAGTTGGCTGCCCTGTTGTCTCCAAGGGTGTTTTCACATTAGAGCTTTCGCAACCCGCCCCCCCCGCCCCGACCCAAGGCTGATTGCCCTACAAGTAGTTTGGTCATGTGTGAAAGCTGTTTTCAAGCCTGGGAGCAGTCCAGGGAACCAGCCTCCGGTTGCCTGAAATCAGTGGCCCGGCCTGAGGTTCACTTCCAGCAAACTCTGCTGCGATCCGCAGTGGACGTGGAAGCTATCCGCTCCCTGGCGCTGTGTGCGGAGTTGCATGACTGCTTCTATTCATCATGTTACTTGTCTTCAAGGTCCATTTGGAACTGTACAATCGAAGCACGGTTCAGATGGAATTCTTGAGCATGTCAGCAAACCAGTGATCATGAGCACCCCTCCCTTAAATGAGCCCGGAAACAGTCCTTGGGGGCAAACCAAAGTATTCAGGTTTCCAAGTGTGGCAATGGCCTAAATCTGCTCCTATCCAGCTGCCTGTGTGCTCACCAGGAAAACTCTGAGTGTACTCCAGTTGACACTGGCTTTCTACTAAGCTTTGCTTTTACTCCAAGGACTTGCTCATGCCACTGAAAGCTCTTAATGGCATAGCTTTGGCATATTGAACCAATTTGTTGAAATATTCCAGCCCATGCAGCTGAAGCATGCTTACTGCAAATCGCCAGAATCATTTGCACCTCAGTTGGTGGACGAGTTCTGTTTCTTAAATGGCTCTTGAACACGGCAACAACATTCCAGAGAACAGGACTAGAAGCTCAAAAATGTCTTGCATTTGCCTAAAGCTTTGCGGTTCACTTTCTCCTGTTCGTCACCGTGTTTAGACCATTTCTCCAATGTTTCCTGTAGCCGTACGTGAAGCATTGGTGTAACTGAAATATATAAAAACACAGGTTTTTCCCATTACAGTCGCATACCTCGGTCAATCAGCAAACCAAAACCAAAGGCACCAACTCCTCCATGAACTTTCAGCATCATGGTCTCATCATCACAGTCCACCTTTGGTCTCATTCCAAGCAGCTTCTGCACTGCTGGGGAATTAGAACCACCAAAGCCAGACACCGATCCTTGGAGGTGTTGCAGCTCGCTCCAGTCTGCAACGGTAAAGGAACGAATGAAATGATACCTTAACCTGATACAGCAAGTTGACGCAACCCCACATCCACCCCATGGGAACATTCAGGAAGAAGACCAACTTGGAATTTCAACAAAACTAAAAGCAAGGAAACTTGCACAATGAGTCATAAACACATGCTCGAACATATACAACATTTCACCAGCTCATTCAACCACAGGGTTGAGGGGTGGTTAGTGTTACTCACCAGCCTGGTCAGACTGATAATCAGAGTCAAGGAGAGATCCAGTGCCGGATTTCAGGCTCTCAGGAATATTGCTGTAGTCCTCAGGAGCCCCTAGGATGAGCTTCCCAGGCCGTAGTTTTGATTCTGGCTTCTCGCTGCCACCTTGACCTACCAACAGACTCGCCTGAGCATTAACATTTAAAACATTCATTGAATCGGGTTTTTCTTCACCCCTCAAAGCAGCACAGTGGCCCAGGGGCCTCAACACAACGACGAGTAAAGAGACCAGCGCCAGGCTCTCCCCGCTCTTTTTCCACGCCATTTGAGGAAGGTACTGTTCACGCACGGGAAACCAGCAGCGCGTGGCACAAGTTCACAGCTCACGCGGACCCCAGTCCTGTAGCTATATACCGCTGGGCACTTCCGGTTGGACTACTTTCTATGTGTTTGGCTGTTAAAGAGGCATTTCGGCTCCAAATCTGACCGACTTCAAGGTTCTGTTCAGTCAATTTGACGACCACTTTTATATTTATATTTTAAACCGGGAACACGGTCTGTTCGTCGCTACAGCTGTTCATTCTTCGGCAAAGTTCGGGAATTTTCCAGAACGGGAACCCAAACAGTGCTTGAGTTGATTTTTCACGACGCGTAGCAAGACCCGGGGAAAATATGCAAATACAGAGTGACGCAAAATAACAATACGCCCACTGGGGGGGCTAAACATGGTCAGGTGCTAGGCGTAGTGATTTCAGTTTCGTGCTCAGGCCATGTCTCCGTAGATACGCGTAGTGATTTTAATCTTGAGCTGCGTGCTTAAGTCAGGTTACCGTAGCTCGGCGTAGTGATCTTGAACTTCGTGTTCCAGCAGCGTAACGTGGGCTAAATCTCAAATCGCTCCTTACTCCCTAGATGAAACTAGTGCACTAATATTAGATAGGGAGCTGCGCAACTATGGCCGAATGTAAATTCTATTGTCGTAGACGTGTAGTGGGACATGTATTGATTGAATTAGACATATAGTGCACTATTGTGGCGTAGTAATCGTTGTTTCGCGACCTACATAGTGCACTACGTAGGGAGTAATTTGAGATTCGGCCAACTATCTAACTAGCTCATAGCTAGCTGGCTAACAGCGATTTTTGGTCTTCGTTTTCTGTCGCTAAATGCCGATATTTAGGGTAGTGATGAACGACTCTGACTTCTCGATTCTACTTTTTTTTATTTTACTTTTTTTTATTTTAACGCTGGATGAAAATAGGATACAGCAGAGATTACACTATTGTACATGTAGTGTAATCGCCACTTTTGAGTAGCCATGTGACAAACAAGTCAGCCCTTTTCCCATAACAAGGGGAAACTCTGAGTGATGACTGTTTTAACCTTTTCAGTCCACCTTAAGTGATGCAGCGGCGCCAGAATATAACTGTAACGCTATTTAAGGTGGAACGGAAATTTTAATTAGAAGATGAAGAAAAGAGCAAATCTCACCTTCATCCAGATTATACTGGCTTTAGGGTAGGATTAACTTTATCAGTAAACATGGTGATCCGACGCCATACTGAGAGACACTACTTCTGTATGTGTGGCTCAATAAATATTCCCCATATCAGTCTAAATTTATCATCAGTTATTGTTCCTGGTAACCTTTATACTGTTAAATATGTTGTTGCTGACACTGAAAATTAAAATAAAACTAAACTAAACTGAAACTAAAATAAAGAAATGAAGGGGAAAATATCAGTAAGTTGGGCTGTGAGTGAAAAATAAACAATGAAAAGACCCACCAGGCACAAGGACACTTACTTATTTTGAAGTGGCATGTTGTAGAGCCATTGCAAGCCAAGTTCTAATCATTTAGCCTTGCTTTCGATTGAACTAGCTGTAGTTAGAGTTCTTTTAAAATGGGAAATATTTAAAGTATTGAGGGAGGATCTCACCATGTAAAACACACAGCATGATGGCTTAGCAGGTGACCTGACAGGTTCTAGATGTATTTGATGTTTTTCTAAACCAAAGGGCTGCAGGCCACAAGTAGGTTGCAATAAAGGCATGCTCTGATGGTCCCCATGGCAGTCTAGTGATGTCACTGTCATTAAATTAGAAAAAAAATATTTCTTGAATAATAATAATAATAAAATATATATTATATATATTTAAATTTTTCTTGGTAAATGTGAACAATATTAATATAAGCTGTACAACAAGAGTACACAAATCAGCTTGCCCCGTTCTCTAGAAACAAAATAGGCCTTCCAGAAGTTCCAATCGTCTACTTGCAAATGAAACATTTTGAACCTTTATTTAACTGACAAGAGTACAAAGAAATGACTTTTAACATGTGGGCTGACCAACATGATTGTTTTTAATAATTACACTCATCGTCAAAAGAATAGCACCCAGAAGGATTGGGACAGAAGATGAAGGTTAAAAGCAGGTAAAAGCGGGACACGTCACTGAAGATGACCCGCTGCCATTCTGAGTCACTCCATGACAGTCTGGCACGACACCATTGCAGTCTTTGGTGACGCTGACGTGGTGTTAAGTACAGTCATCATAACCGCCTGTGTGCATGTAGTCCTGCGTCGTGCAGCCGTCTACCATTAGTGCTGGCATTAACAGGATGACTCATGGAGGGCATCACTGCTCGCAAAAGTGGCTGTTGGGTCAGTCAGGTACAGTAATAAGGCCCGTCCTCGCTTACATCACGTGTGCCTGAGCGTGAAACTTGAATCATTTGTATGTCTCACAATGTCAAACATACCCACCAAGTTTCATTCCTGTCAGTTGATTCCTTCTGGGTGCAACTACATGTAGAACTATTATTTTGACGATGAGTATATAAACAAATATAAATTGGGTATAAAAGGACCTCTGACAAAAGCTCAGTCTTTGCAAGTATCATGGCCCATCACTTTGTGTCAAACCTCATGGGAGAATTGTCAGACAGTTAAAAGGAACATTTTTTCATGCAAGACTGCTAATAATGCAAAGGTCTACCGTACTTAACGTTCAGAGAATTTGGAGAAGTCTCAGTTCTGGTAGAGCAAGGCCATTGAATGCAGGTGACCCTTGAGCCCTCAGATGGCATAGGATGAGAATCCGTTATGCAAAGGGACCATACAGACTTCGATCACAGAAAGCTGGAAAAGCCAACATCTGTCATGGTATCAGGGGGCATCAGTGCCCACGGCACGAGTGATTTGTGTATATATATGTGAAAGTTATTCTGATGTGGAAGCATACAATGGGATTTTAGAGCTGCCCTCAATAGGACGTCTTTTCTCAGGAAGTCCATGGTTATTTCAGCTGGACGATGCCAGGCCTCATTCTGCACGTTACTTCGTAGTGCAAGTGCTTGACTGGCCTGCCAACAATCTAGATCTGTCTTCCATTGAAAGTGCATTGTGCATCATGAAGAAGCGAATCAATGATGACCACAAACTGTTGAGCCGGTGAAACTTTGTATCAAGCAAGAATGAACAGAAATTATCCTCAGTATGCTCAATTCCCAAACCATTCACAAGTGCATTTAAAGGAAAGGGGATGGTGAACATGCCTCTGACCTCAGTGTTTTTAGGGTGTGTTACAGGCATCGTATACTACATTTGTTTAGATTTACAAAGCACAGTTAAGTTGTGCACTGAAAAAATAGGAAATAGTTTCTATATACATTTGTTAGTTAAATAAAGGTTCCAGAGAGTTAACAAATCTCTTGTTTTTATTTGCGTTTTACAAAATTACAAACCCAACTTTTCCGGAAATAGGCTTTGTACTGTGCATCTCAACACTGAAAAACTGAAAAAGTCAAATTAATCTTCAAGAAAAGTATTATTGTTTCCTGTATGCCATCAATAAGTGGTCTCTAATAGTAAACGTTAGGCCAGTTTCCATAGAAAACAAGTTTTGAAGCCTACGCTGTAAAAATATGGGTGTTTTAGCTAAAAACTTGAAAGGAATTGGAGTTTACTGAGCTTCTAATAGCGTGAAACAGAACAAGAATATGTTTCACATTCTGTTAACTTATTTGAATGTCAGTGACCTCAAAATATTAAGGCAGCCTGGTTAATACCTTTTCTTCAGCAGGTGGACTGCAGCTAAACTCATTCATTCTGTGTAAAGTCAAAGCCTTTGGTTTGCAAATTAACGCTATAATTAGAGATGGCTGGATTGTTTCAAAGCTTCAATACTTTCGGCCCTGGCACTTTGATCCTCAAAACGAGTGGAGAGAAAAGTACTGTTGCAAATGAATGCAACTCAAATCTCGAATGGGCTTTCCAATTTCAAATGCTGAGTTGTTTTTTTTAACTAAAGAAACTCACAAAGACTTACCATTTCTTCTTACGCAAGACTTTTAAAGCACTGCTATGAGGACACGAGTCTTAGTAGTACCTGGTGTCAGATTCAAGAGGAAACCATTGGGTTTGGCCATCCTTACCACAAACTTGTTGCTGATTCAGATTTTTTTTTTCAGCTGTGTAAGCCTTGAGGAAATGACCAGATTCCTCCAAGCTGACTTCATCATCAGGAAGTCACACTAGTTTAAGCAAGTCTCTTATAGTGCGGTTTTTACAGCTATCTAATGGAATGCAATCCCATTTTATATGAGCAGCTACTGGATAGTGTCACAAAGGAGCATACGCACACTTGTGGAAACCAGAACCCCCTCATCACGTATGACAAAAGCAAATGGCAGGAAGGGCAGGAAGTGAGGAAGTTTCTCATCACCGATGTTTGTCTGGACCTCCGGTGCAGAGTCCTCATTGACGCAGGGCTTAAACTGGAGAAATGTCTGTTATCTATGTAAGGAGAAGATAACCTGACAGAACAGTCAACAGTATGAGTCATTCAGTCAGTGGCATGATAGCCATTCAGTGGTCACGTTATTAGGTCTTCCTGCCTTGTATGTAAATACATTGTCCACTTCAGCAGCTACGATTCCACAATTACAGACTGCAGTCCATCTGTTTCTCTGTATTGTTTGTTAGCTCCCCAGTGTTAACATTTCAGAATGTAACATTCACTCTTCAGACCATGCAATCCATATCGTCGGACTCTTAACGGTCTCAACAAGCACCCAAACAGATTAGTCAAATTCACTAGTTAACCATCTGGTATGTACAACCTTCAGACAAGTGCAGCACAAGCTGCAAACACAGCCTATTTAGAATTCACCCAAGCTTTTTCATCTAGCCCCGCCCACTCAGCCTACTGGAACGGAACTCATTTACATACTCAGCTTCTTTAAAGTAAAACACAGGTGGGACGAATTATAATTGTTATAATGGGAGTTCAAATACAAAATAAAACCCAAGGTGCAGAAGGTGGGCCCTTTGGTGGGTCCAAAGTATTAGACACACCTACCATACTGGTCCACCTTAAAGATGTAAAGTTAGTGATCACAACTTATGTTCTAGTCCTCCATGGTCATCTGCTGGATGCAGGACACTGTTGGCTGGAAGTTTCTGGTTGATAGTCTATTCACAGCCCAGTAGTGACACCACCTAAATGATACCTACTCAGTGGTGGTCCTGTCTGATGATGAAGGAGGTAAACAAAGTGTGCAGAGAATCAGATGAACTACAGAGTGCTCCTATATGGTCAGTGGAGCTGATATAATGAACAGTGAGTGTAGACAGAAGGTAGGTAGCTTAATGAAGTGGATAGTCAGATTTCTGCTATTCCTGATAACCACACTTCTATCAATCAACCAGTTTTGATCTCACTTAATACTTTCCTTTCTGTTTATCTGGGTGCAATGCAGCATCCGTTTTTATGGATATAGATTTGCAACAAAATTGTTTAATTGTGGAGAATAGCAACTGGTGCCATGTAAAGGGAATTCCACTGATTTTCCAAAATGCCTGCATAACCAGTTCAGTGGTTGAGACGTAAACTGAGTCATTCAGAGTGGTTTGGTGTGAAGTGGTTGATTGCACAGACTCAGATTTCTTTACAGTGGTGGTGACTGGTGCTGATTGGGTTGCCATGTCTACAAGAGAAAAATAGCCATTTTATGTTCTATCCAAAAATACTGGAAAATCTCAAAAAGTGTGTTTTCTTTGGCCACACAATGCCCGGCAGGCATCCCTCCACATGAATAGATTACAATAAACGGATTATATTTAACCTTTATCACAAAACTACCATAAAACATGTGTCAGACATCAGTATTCCAAACTAGTTAATGTAATAACTATCTGTGGGGGAGCGTTCAGAGGTCTGGTTTTCACCACCACCATCACCATCACTGCAAACAACTCTGATTCGGAAAGCTTCTCTAGAACAAAGCATTTAGCACCAAACCACTCTGAATGACTTTTTGTTTTGTATCTTAACCATTTAATTATGCAGCATGTTTAAAAAAATGAGCAGAACTCTCGTTTAAAGCTTCCTAATTGAATGAAAAGTACACTCACATTGCAGTGCTATTAGGAAAGAAGTTAAAGGTTAAAAGGAACAATAAATGATGATAAATTTAGACTGATATGGACAATATTTATTGAGCTGCACATACGGAAGTAGTGTCTCTCAGTATGGCGTCGTTTGATAACGCAACATGCCAGACGTATAGGCACAGAGTTGTAGAGGTGCCTAATGGTGGCCTGTGATAATCCATCCCATGCAGCTTGAATATCCTCACACAGTTCCTGGAGACTGTGCGGTGGAGGTGGAGCGACACCAGGCCTTCTGGACGTGCAACACGTGACAACAAAGTGTTCATCTTGGCGCTGACCACAGGACCTCTACACAAAGACCAAAGCGGAACTCCCTACTGAAGATGACCCGCTACCATTCGGAGTCACTCCAAGACAGTCTGGCACAATACGTTGATGTGATGTGGTGCTGGCACAAACAGGATGGCGTCACTGCTCCCCGAATCTCCACAATTGTGGTTGTTGGGTCAGTTAAGTACAATGATAAGGCCCTTCCATGCTTATGGTGGGTAGGTTTGACAGGGTGAAACCCGAATCATTCGCATGTCTCACAACATCAAACCTACCCACCAAGTTTCATTCCTGTTGGTTGATTCCTTCTGGGTCCGACTATTTGTGCAACTATTCTTTTGGTGATGAGTGTAAATACTTGCACAAGCTAGCGTGCTACATTTGTTTACAGTGTGCTCCAAGCAAACAAACAAACAATCATCACCATCAAGTTACTTAGAAACTGTCCAGAAATTTGATAAGACTCATTGGCTTGGTGGACATCTTTATTCTCCATGTTCTCCAGCTCCACGTCTATATCAAACAAATGCAGGTTCAACAACACGGTTTACTCTCTCATTTGGATTTATGAGTCTCACTGTAGCTGCAATAAAGGCCAAGCACATCCTGCTTGCTCCACAGGCAAATTATGTAGGTGTTCTTTTCAGAAATGAACCTGATCTCACAACCAGTTTTCCAGTGTGCTCAGAGCAGAGTGCTAAAAGCGCAAAAAGAACGCTTCACTGCACTGATGACATTTGTTTTTCTTTTCAGAAGGGTGTGTCACACAGAAGGGCTGATGTCAGCAAAGCTCACTGCAGACAACAGCAACAAATGTTGGGGGGGTGGGAGAAAAACTTCAAGATTTCTACTCTGACTGTAGGAGTTTAACTAGCACTGAATTAATTTTTCCTTAATTCACATTTGTACATCAGGCCAACAAAAAGCAATAGCACAGCCAGCAATAAATATTAAACATGCCAAGGGAGTACAGTTATAACAAAAGCAAAATCCTTTTGGGACCTATGCAAGAATATTATTATAAAGATCATTAAAAGGTGCAATTCATAAGGTTTCTAGTTTAAAAACATTTTAAAATTAACTAAAATGATCACCAGAATGTAAAAAAATAACCATTTTGACAATATGCAGAAGACATGTATTGTGTTGCTGAGATAAACTTACCGGACAAAATGAGTCACTTTGCTTGTTTAAGGTGGTAGTAACTTCAGGCTCCTGCAGGTGGCGCTGCACAAGGACGATGGGGCTATAAATACCTGCAGGGTGTGAGTGACGGGATTCATAGATTGAGAAGAGGTGGTACAGTGCAGTGAATGTCTCGTTCCATGTGTGGAAAATGGCTCCAAAGCAGATGTTAATGATTGGCTAAAAGGAGTGACTGCATTTGGGCGAGCCAAAGACCATAGTGTGAAGGAAGTAGCTGAATCTGCAGGTGTATGGAAGTGTACGGTCATACAGGTCTGCCAGCAGTGGCTAAAATCCCAGTCCACAGGGAATTCTCCTTGGAATTGTGCCATGGAAGGCATCCAGCAAATCCGCCCCAACTGTACAATTCATTGGTGCAAGAGTGTCTGAACGTTGATGTGGCCTACATCCAGAAACTTGTCCAGTCCATGACAAATCCAATCACAGCTGTTTTTGGTGCTCGTGGAGGCATCACACGCTATTAGGTACGTTTCAGTCACGGGTGACTCATTTTTTTGTCCAGAGTTTCTCTACTGAAGTTAGCACGCTAACCAGCTAGCCCTGGCCCGTCCTGTCTCGTAATACCACTTTGTACCTGAAGCAATGATGGTGAGTCACTGTAGTGTAGAGTGGAATCAGTCCAACATGAGAGGATGACGAAGCAGCACTACTGCCTGTACAGCGTATTCTAACCCCTTACCAATCATGTTGAAGGTGCTGCTCCAGTTTAGATCATTTAAGGGCAGGAAGCCAACAAAGGGAAGAGCTAACGCAGTGATTCCCGAAAATCTGGTCGAAACAAGAGTTAACATCGGTGTTGCTTTTTACTGCTGGAGATGCTCTTTTGGCAAGTACAGGGATGAGGTTTGATGCTGCACGCTCACCGTTTCTACGAGACTGCAACACGCCTTTATAAAACAGAAGACAGAAATATGACAGGACACACGCCCTTTTGATACATCATTGAAATTAGAATGAATTATAATCCCCATAAACAGTTCTTCCACCATTAAATACAGTTCCCATAGAGCAATGGAACTGTAACCAAGAACCATGAACCACTGGAGGAGGACAGGAACTTTCAGTGACTCGTTACTGTCAAATATATGAGCATTTAATGTAGAAATATCACCTTGTAAAGCCCTACTAGGACAGGATTAGTTTCACATGGGGAGGCGGGTACTGCAATGTTACATGCGCTCTTCCACCAACCAAAACTGTACAGCCAACAGTGTTCTGTGGGCAGCGTCCTGTGACCACTGATGGAGTAGAGAATGATGACCATCTTACAGCCCACTCATATTAACAGTAAAACTGTAGTTAATTATAGAAAATAGCAGCTACATGTTTTTAACACATATAGGATATAGCCTACGCTACAAAATGTCTTGCTACAAGCTATAAGAAGCCTTGTGGCTCTGAAGAGGCCTTTGGCTCGCCCTCTGGATGTGAGTGTTGTAACTTGAAGGACCTGAGATATCTGTGCCATGCACGACGAAGCTAAACGCCTCCTCAATCACCTCTATAATTAAGAAAAACTGCAAAGAACTTCTTTTCCACAGGAGATGACGCAATATTTACCTGCATGTCGATTCGCACGGGATTAATACAACCTGAGGTTAATTTTGTGGCTCATTTTACAGAAGGTTAAAGGCTCTGGAATCTTTATTGACACAGGAGCGCGCAGTCGGTAAAAATGACCGACAAAGCACATTCGGAAGGAACGCCGGTAATAATTCCATTACCCCACCATATAAAACTAGCCCAGTCCGAATAGGGCTAATTTCCACAATTCAAAGTGATTTCCTGTGCTGTATTAGCGTCAAGCTAACATTGAAACTTATTGACTTTCCCACAGTTTAATGCTACTTGAGACGGATCTGCTCACATCTGAAACAAGACAAGACATTCAATGAACCTTTTACATTGCAGCTTTACTGAGAATCATTCAGTATATACTTTCAATACTCACTTTAATGGAGGAGTGACTAGCCTGTTTGCCATTTATTAGTCTGTTTAATGTAAATCTGTTTCTTTCTAATGAAGTTAAGTTTCTTCCTCTGGGCCACAATATACATATACACTGCATGTCTTATGAAAACCTTCCCAATGTCTAATAACTCTGTCTCCTGGTTTTCACCATATTTCTCTCCTCCCCATATAAACTAGGCGGTCCTAATCTTGCATAATGCTTCCGTAGGCATTTCCTAACCCATCACAAGCTAACCCAAGATAGCTTGAACGCTGTCACTCAAGCTGGTCATTACATACAACCACACAGTTCTGGTGGATTCAGGTTTGTAAGCCACATCTTAGAATATACATATCTCCTATTTTTCATTCAAGCTTTGCTGGACCTTTAATGTGACTCAAGTTTAGCATCACCCAAACTTTAACATTCTACTCTGTTCCCTGGAAGGTTAGGTTAAAAGCCCCTCAGTTTACTCAGAACTGGGTGGTTCTTCTGGCACTACCGACCATTCAGTCTGTTTAATAATTTGATGCATTAATATACAATTAATACAGATTTCAGTTGTTGTGAGACGGTCATGGGTGTGCACATCAACGGTTTCAAACAAACCAATCAGACTTCACCGCCCGGTTAATGGTTCACTGCCTGGTTATATGGCCACTGTAAAATAGACAGCTATGGTCATAAAATCTCACAGGCGTGTGAATATCGAATATTATTAAATAATTAATATACACACACCCGTGACATCACAACAACTGAATTGTGTGTTAACCAAGTCACTAAACTGAGTTGCGTCACTAAAACCTACTAAACATAATGGTGTTAACGGACTAATCGGACGCTTGGACGTTCCATCGAGTGTACCTGGTTCTGTTTAAACTCTAGGGCTGAGAACTTCATTTCTTAGGTAGAACTAGGCTCAGCTAGCAGACAGGCTATGTAAAAAAAACAAAAAAAAAAAAAAAAAAAAAAAACAGCTCTTACTAAGCAAAATACCTCACTATATGATTCACCGTAAAACTGCAGGGTCAGGCCTGAAAGTCTTACACACTCTAAATGTCTGTCTGCCTTAAGCAGCATTAAAGCCAGGCTCAGTTTTAAAAGGTTCCCTCTGTTCTATAAAGTATGGCTAGACTAGTCATGACTAACACTCAAATAGCACACTACTAGTCCAGTATTGAACTTTACACACTTGTGTGGTTCCCAAATGGCTCTTTGATAGATATGCTACATATTGTTTGTATAGACACAGTATGTACTATGTAGGAAGAAAACGGGCCACTTGAGATTCTCCAGAACGTTGATAAAAGGTACATGAAATGGCATTAGCTTGGTGCTAACATAAGACTGGAAATCGTATCCAAGTGCTAATGGAAATTAGCCTTGTCACCACAGCAGTAAAAACTAATAAAGCAAACGTTTATACATTAAACATCACCATATTTTTGTATGTAGATGTTTTTATTGTGTCTACATCTTTAATAGCAACTACAATTCTTCAAAGAAATTATTCATTGGGAACTTATAAAATACTATACTATAAAATACTACTATGTAGCCTACTATTTTATAAGAGCAAGAACCTACTTGAGGCTGCATATTCATGATTTTATCAGGCCATTCGCCATTTCACATTGTTCATAATAACATAACTAATGCACAGCCTCTTGCCGCTTACTCTTTTATTTCAGCACTTAAACACCTCGGGTTAAATGGCATTTGGTTGATTTTCTAAGTATTAAGTAAAAATCATTGAACACACCCTCTACAGAGAACACACTTCTGCACATTAACACAGTGTTTATTTGCTGAACATACTGCAGGAAATATAAAACATGAAATGAGACCTGTACAAGCAGCAAATGAATAGATATCATGCACCAACATTTGCAGAAAAATAAACGTGATATTGAAGTGTTCTCTCTATAGAGCGTGTGTTAACTTCGTCTCAACCAAGAAAATCCACTAAATATGCTATTTAACTGTGGGTTAAACATTTGCATACAACTGTGTACACACTGCATTTATACCAAAATGGTGCGTGATCAACAGCACCAACACTACTGCACACACATAGACAAAGAAGAATTAGCAGTAGAAAATACCATACAGCAATAGTGCAGTTCTAGGCCTCTGTGCAACAGACGATGGACTGTGATAGTGCAGCTAAGGCACGAAGTGCAAAATAGCATTGTTTACAGACGGACAGAGGAACAAACACTGTGGCAATATCTGTGGTCATTCTGCAGAACATTCTCATGACTGAGCGACTGGGGCTGCATTTAGACAATGCAACTCTTACAAGGTCACAGGATTAGCAGTTAGCAAGCACTGAATTAACAAACACATTGTATGACTAGCATCTATGCTAATGACATCAAAGACATTGTAACGTTATTACTGTTCACTCTGGAGTGGCTATACCAGTTAACATATCACAGGATCACCGAAAACGGATCACTGAGGAATAAAATCGCATTTCTTTTTTCTTAGTATGATCTTCAGGAAATTAGGACAACGCAACTTTCTCTTGTTT
>CM067482.1:29036902-29052020 GCA_034552555.1 Semaprochilodus insignis | reverse complement strand
AGGACAGGATTAAAACTCAAACATGTTGGACAGCACATTCTCTAGACCTTATGGCCAATTTTCTGGTTTCACACAATCAGTTAGAACTGGAAAACTTACATTGACATGGACACCTCTGTTGTTCTGGTGAACTTCTCTACCCGTTTGATGCGTCACACCTACTCTCCCATTTGAACAACTACAGATGAACTTGAGATGGTGGCATTCAAAAAGGCCACCATGTTGGTGAAATGGCCTAAAAGGTTTCTCCCTTGCCCCACAGCTTGAGTCTAAAATTGCATTACCATCTACAAAAACATTTTATGGGTGTTTCCTTACTTTTGAGACACCATGTATTTGTAAACATAGTGGCACCTCAAGCATGGAACCACACACCCCCCCACCCAGCCAAACCCACACCTTTATGTGTTTTGCATGGTTAAAGGTGTTGAATATTACTATAGAAGACTACAAATGCTGATAATATTAATGAGACGGTGCTATTCAATATGGATAATTTGCTGTAAATTGCGAAGGTAATCTGAAGGCTACAAACCAACCAACAGACTCCGACACTAATAAAAGCGGTAGTTATGTAACATTACAGATAACCCAAGAATAGTGTGTGTACATATACTGAAGCTCTTTCTATTATGACCACATTACAAGTATGCCATTTTGTTCTGTCAAGATCAGGCCAAAGCAGACAAGGTCATTAACCCCAAAGGGTTCAGATGCCAAACGAAACCTGCACTAATAAAACATGCAAAGTTATCTGCCAATACTGTGATGACTACCTGAAATGTGCACCAATGTCTAGCAGTTAGTTAAACAACCTTGCAGTGCTTTTACAACAGTCTAACTAGATTTAAGACAGCCTCACTTACCAAGATACCTTGTTTGCAGTGCTGCGGTGCTATTGTCACCAAGCAAGTTTGGACCACTGGAGGACAGGAACATCACTGATCATTGTACACTGATTTTTCATAAACTCGTGAACATAATAAAGCTGTGTTTAATGCTGAAACCTTCACCTTACAAATAACCAGATCAAAGTACCACCACAATAATAATGCATATTTTTGATTGCGTCTCTGAACAGATTTCCTGTCTTATGCTAACAGTCAAGCTTATGGTATCACATTTGTTTTGTCTCAGTGGGTTTAATGGGATCTGACCAAAAACATGAGCATTTCAAGTTAACAAGACAAAGAACCCCCCCCCCCCTTTCCCCCCCTTTTTTTTTTCACAGTAAACTAAAAGAAACCAGTTGACTAAATTAATCAGCATAATTCTAGTTGTTACGTAAAGCTTAAACAAAACTGTTACGTGGGGTATATTTCACACATCTGGTGCCTTTTACCAGTACGCTCAGTGGTTCATGCAAGCAACATATTGGCAGGTTATTACAGAATTTGGGGAAGTGGTTATAGGTGAGCATATATTGAGTATATTACAATTTCTGATTGTCAATCAGACTGTAGGACCGGAAATATCTATGAAATGCCACTGTTTTTAAAGACAGAGAACAAGGTTATAGGAATTACTGTGACGTTAATATGATTTGGGGTGTGTTTTGGGGTGAGATTTGCCCAGTTATTTTACAGAAAAGTCCTTTTGGAAACCCATCTCAAATGTAATTTAGCTAATGGTGTTTGCTAACCATACCGTTATAGTACTGAAGATGGAAAACCACAGATTTGACGAGATCCTTTGAGATGCAAGATGTTCAATGCTTTAAAATGGTATACTGTAGAAAAACCTGTTCTTTACAGTGACGGTGAGGGGAACCGGGGTCATGAGGTCTGCAACACACGTACAGACATATACTACCCAATACGACCAGTGAACCTACATGTGTTCTGAGGTTTAAATGTAATGCTGATAATGGTAAAACAGTGGAAAAACAAACGCCCTGCTGGTACGCCTCTTTGTGTAAAATGGTTTCAGCCAAAACTTTCTGAAAACAACTGTTTTTATAATCACTTCAGGTAATAACTTTGTGAAGAAGCTTTTAGAGGTGGACATCTGGTTCTTATCACCAGCAGTGTGAACAGTTCTGACTTCACACCAACATGTTTAATTTAATTAAACAGCCACTATAGCAAGCACACCACGCTTCTAGCAGGAGTCGCTCTTGGCTATTACAGACGTAGCCTGGAGAGGCTTTTTTAAAACACTGTAATAAAAGCATTCAAACAGTCCTTTGAAATTAGTGAATGCAGTTACTTTTAAAGGGTACTCATATTTGGAGTTTATGATCCATAACTAACCAGCCAACACCAGTACTTCACCTCACTAATGCTCTTGTGGCTGAATGCAATCAAATCCTCACAGCAAAGAAGACCTACCAACATCTACTGTAAAAACCTCCCAGAAGATTAGAGGCTGTCACTGCAGGAATGGGGGACAAACAGCCTATTAATAATTTTATTTAATTAATTTTTTCCTCAGGATTTAGAAGCTGTAAAACGGTCTAAACTCCAGCACACTGGACACAGTTCAGCAGATTTCAGTAAGATTACACCTAAAACTTAAATATGTAAACTTTCCAAACAGACTTTCTTAACCAAATAATCAGTACTTTTATCCACTACTCTGATAGGTGTTTGTGGAACATTAGTGTTCCTTATAATGTGCTCAAAAGGACCAGAGACAAACAAATAAGCTTTTTCTAAAAAAAAATAATAATAATAATAATAAATAAAACACACCTCCATGTTGACTTCAGTCTTATATTCTTTAAAATACCACAAGCTACTGATCATTACAGCTAAATGGGAATCAAACTGGTCAATTTTACATTCCTATATGTATGATGCTGCATTCAAATAAGCATTATCCTGACACAGGAGTGCAAGGAAACAGCATCCAAATTGGATGTAGTTAAGCTTGTCTTTTGCATAGAGTATGCCAAGTGCGGGAGCAAAACATGGTTGATAACAGAACTGATCAAGAAAACCAGAAATAAACGTGAATAAAAGAAGAAATGTGATGAGAAACATGGAGGGTAAACTATGCACATGTAATCCTATTATTTTCAGCTAGCCAGTTCTGCATCTGTTTACACAGTTTTTCCATTTGTTCTTTACACAAACATTGTGTAAACAGTTTAACACTGCACTTTCACGCTTGCAGCCTAACCCCAACAAGGAGGCCAAAGTGAAAACAAGTAAAACTGGTTTGACAACAGTTAAGCAGCAGAGCTGGGAATATTCAAATATTTACAGTCAAAATAGCAAAAAGTAAAATATATGAATAAGAAGAATGATGGACATTGCCCCACATAAGTTCTTACTTCTATTTTGCACCAGGTTTTTAATACAGTAAAAGTTGAACATGTGCTCATATAGATCCTTCAACAAACCTACTGAACAGGCCTTCAAACTTCACCAGCGATTACAGTTTTCATTGCTGGAATTCACTTAATCTCCATCTGGCACAACAGCAACAAAAACACTTCCATTAGCAGTAAAGAGAACTTTAAGGAGTTAGTTATTTGGATGCTCAGTTTTAAAACAGCCCATCAGTGATTTGACTTTATAAGTAAAGGTTTAATCCTCTGGAAAAAAAATGCAACTTGCATGTTAACAATTGTGAAGCCTTTAAATTACTGAGATTTTAACACAAGCAGACTGTTGGCAATGAAGCCATTATAAACCATTTGAGAAGTACTTCAGATTTTCTGACACAAAAGCTCATTTTAACTCAAGCAGTCCAGAACTAAAGATTAAAAATATAGGTTCCCTCCACATGTTCTTCCAAAACTAAGCTTTATTTCAGAGATTTGAGAGATTTCAGCACCCCCCTCTGGCCTGTCCACTCTCCTCAGGTTTAAAATGGTCCCAAGTACTTACAGAAGACTGGATAATATTTGCACTATTTAGGCTTAATAAACTGTTAAACTCCAACAGTCAACAGTAAGTCACTCCAGGGTGGTTTGGTATGAAATGTTTGGTTCTAGATAAACTTGAGTCAGAATTTTGTACAGTGTTGGTGATGCGACCAGACGGTCACTTCTAAAAAGCTCCGTCACACAGTTGTATGCAAAATGGCTTTGAATATAATGCGGAATGTCCGAGTTGTTGTTTTAGGCTAAAACTGTGACAAAATTTCTTAGAACTCCACATATGATGAGAGGATAACTGCAAGGGTTGTGCGGCAAGTCAGTTCCCAAAGGCACCATTTTACCAAGGTCAACATTCTATATAAAAACCCCAGAAGACACATTTATGTTCACCGATGACTTTAGATAATAAAAATGGCTGCATTTGTGTAGCAGATGCACAAAACTCTGCCAAAAAAATTACATACATTATATATAATTACTTTATTTAATTCTACCTAACGGCCAAAAAAGCAAGAGGGGAAAAAACAAATGAAATGTATAGAAAGGTATCCTGCAACATCCCATTCCAGGACACCACAATAATAACAATAATAAATTTCCATTGTAAATACACCCTGTAGAACACAATTCAGGAACAAAAAAACAAAAATACGTTTATTTCTGGTTGGAATAGATTTATTTGATCTGTCTGTAAACAAGGTGGTTAATTCATGGCATTTTTCCCACGCAAATTGAGTTTGTATATCGGCTGGTCAAATATATTCAGGAGTATGAAAGAAGGGAGCGAAATGAACATGATTTCGTTGACATGTTTAACTTTAATCTGTACATATTCCACAAGCCCTGGAGAGTTTGAATTTACGCCAAATATCCCAAAGGAAGGTGCCATTCAAGAATTGACTCCTTACAAGGCAGCGGTTTAAAATCCATCTCACAGTAGCAACAGATCAGATCTACATTATGGCACAGGATACACAGCTTTTTTTTTTTTCCTTTTTTTTGATTAAGTTTCCACAATACAACTGACTAGTGGTCTTTTTCCAACTAATACCACCATAACCCAGAAAATTTAGTGTATACAGTTTACTTCAGTGTCTTTTCTTGCCTATTTAATGAAGTATTTGTACCGTGCTATGATAGTTGATACATCGCAGTCGAATAAAGCACAAGGTAATGAATTCCAAATGATTTCCATTTGCTGAGAATTTACGGATTAACAAGAGTCCGAAAATAAAAGGTGTTAAGGAAATTTCGTATTGACCCAAAGTTAACAATAAGACTGCCATTTCATCTATTCAAGACATTCATGAGGAAAAAAAGAAAAAGAAGATTCAGGTAGTTTACCATTAGATCTTTGCTTCCCTCCCCCAAAGACAATTATGCCATTAATAATAGTGTATAATCACAAGGTTAGTGTAACATTGTGTATTTGAAGTGTTGAATTTTAGTGTTCTAAAGTCAGCAACAAATGAACCTAGCAGTCATCCTTCATTAAATTGGTAGCAGTTTTGTTAATCCCCCAGGATGCAAGAAAAAAAAACAAAAAAAAAAAAAAACATTGGTCCTATTGGAGGAAAAAAAAAAAAAAAAAAAAGAAAAGAAATAAAATGACATAACCAGATAGTTACATTGGGAGGGCAGTGCTTAAAAAAAGGACAAAAAAAATTGTAGCTGGCAAACAGTTGTTTTGTTTTTTTGTTTTTTTTTAGTGGCTGAGCTATAGTAGCGGTGGAATGTCCTCACAAAGTCCAGGATGTAAATGCTCCAAAGAAGCGTTGTTTCTTTTTTTTTAACCCAGTTAAATTGCAAATGCTGATCTGCCATCACACTCAAAGAGAGAGGAAAAAAAATTCCAACATTACACCAAGGACTTACAAGACCACATCCAAGTACAACAGCAAAAGCATCTGATGTAGGGTATTAATAAAATAAAAAAGGACAAGGTGGTCAGGTGTCTTTAAGGGGAGACAGTTAAAAGAAAGAAAAAAAAAAAAAAAAAAAAAAGAGAAAGTGTGTAGTGTGAAACAAGTGAAACAAGTTCAATATTGACTAATTTTTAGAACAGTTGAAACGTGGAAGGGTGTTCGTGTGTGGGGGGGAGGGGTTAGCATTATAGTTACTAGTTGCCGGGGGAGATTGATTATAATGATATTTATGCTAAACGATAGATATGCATGCACTTTCCCCCCTCTTCCTGGGCATGCTGTGTACACTAGGAAGACAAAAACAGCTCAGCAAGGCTCAAAGCACTTGAAGAGGCATCGATCTTGAAGAAATGGACCACTTAGTGCCTCAGGAAAACTGGACAGTGACTTCATTTGGTGGTAAACGGAGCCTGCGTTCCAGTGTGGGTGGTCCAATTTTGTTTGCTTTTTTTTATTCCTTAATGCTCTGACTTCAACTTTCGTGAGATGTACAGTACTGTTGGTTTTTATAAGCCTTCATAAAATCAACATGCTTGTTTTTCTGTGGCACTACAAGGGACATGTGACAAAGAGAAACGGGTAATATGCTGGATAAACACAAAGGGCAGGTGGTGGAGTGGAAAGGGTGGGGCTTAAAAAAAAAAACAAAACAAGAGGCATGGATTAGAATTGGGAGGGGGACAACGATGCATCCACTAACTGTATCTGGAAGTGCTGTGAAGGCGACAAGAAAAAAAAATAAATGGGGAAAGGGTGGTGGGATGTGTTACAGTGAGCTGCTGTGTGGATGGATGGGTTAAGGGCTGCTTCAGTATCCAACTTTCCTCAGGTACTCAGCCATGCTAAATGCTTTCTTGTTGAGCTGTCCTCCGTGGGTACCTTCCTTTCCCATGACTAAAACCAATACTGGAGTACATAAAAGGGGGGAGGGGAGGAAAAAAAAAAAGAAGACGACAAATGAACAAAATTGAAAAGAAAGAAAGAAAAGTCTTTATACCCCCCGTAACACGGGGAACATTATAGGATCTTACCACCATTCTTCTCTCGATTGCTATTAAATTTTTCCAAGACATTTAACTGCTTGAAGGAGAAAGCTTAACAGCAAACCTCTTTTTTCTGTCCCTCAAATTGAAACTAAACAAGCTTTAATTACATTAGAACCCTGAATCCCTCAAGTACTTTGCCATTGAGTATGCCTTCTTATTCAATCCGCCTCCATGGACCCCTTCTTTGCCCATTACAAGAACCAAGACTGGAAGAGAAAGAAATAGAAAGAGAGACAGAGAGAAAGAAAAAGAGAGAGAGAGAAAGAGAAAGAATTGAGGTGGTGCAGGTTAGGGAAAAAATTATAAAGAATCAATCATCAAAACACAGGAGAAAGAGGAATAATTTGCAGTTGCAAGTCAAGTGTTTGCATGCCCATGCCTTCAAGTAACGACAAAGCAACCCAGAAAAAACAGTCAAGTCAATCCAACCCGTGTAAGATAAGTTTGAAACCTGATTGAGCATCAGAGACATTTAAAAGCACAGGGAGGAGGATATATGAAGAGGAAATTTTACTCTGGGGTAACAGAGGCATTCCTAGGAAAGGAAAAAGAAAAAAACCCGCCCGTGGTGTTAGGAAAAAGGTCACTCTGTAGAGAGTAGCGTAGCAGAGTTATAAGGAAGTTAAAAACCACCTTCATTTCCTTTAAAGCTGCAAGTTACATTAAATTCCAAACAACAAGAAGAAAGGAATTTACCCACAACTAAAGTGCAGCGATTAATTAATACCTCCTGCTAATACAGTCAACACAGAACCAGACCGTCACACCCATTTATGGGCTGTTCTATATTTCACGTCTGTTCAAAGCCTCAGAATTATAATAAAGTATCTTAAACTTTGAACGGTTTGCCATTGTTCAGTCCTTTTTAACTTTTCACTGACTAATTATGATTAAGAAATGTTGCACCATGTCTTGTCTGAGGCATATTAATTCAGAAACGCTTCAGATAAGCCCTGGGATTCCAGAATGTTCACCTTAAGACATCTATCCGAACTGGCATTAGGTTAAGAGCGGCTAATCCCATTTATAGCTCGTTTTATGGATGTCTGTGGGAAGTCTGAGTGGACAACTTAATTGAAGCCATTTTAACACTATGTGAAGCAGTCTACATCACATAGCTGTTTTGGTTGACTATATCTGACTGAGAAAGTAATTAACCCATTAATATCCATATCCATGTTAACAAGGATTGCCTGAGCACAATCCTTGTTAACATGGAAATATTTCAAGTCCTACAGCTAAAAGCTGTGTATTAATCGACATACTAAACTTGGTCATTTAAATAAAAGCATGAACGTTAATTCAATCAAATCGTAGGACTTTCAGACACTCATTGAAGTTTCAACTAAACCGAATTATCACTTCAGACTAAGCTCTACAGCACGTTTCCATGCCATACTAAACTTAGTGGTCGGATATGGATGGGTTAATACCATCTACATTACTACTAGGAAAGTGCAAATGAACCACTGGTTGTGTTACTGAGGGGGGTTGTGGACAGACACTACAATGACAAACCTTTATATAAAAATAGCTGCATATGGGCAAGTCACCTGTGACTGCCTTAATTATTAATGTTAATTAATTCCTTAATTACTGAGAAGATAAAAAGAAAAAAGTGGCCCATACATGCACAGCAGTGGTTAAGATGATCAGTTATCAAGGTGGTTAAGAAGTAAACAAAAGCAGCACAAAACAGGGGGGAAATAAAAGGACAGATCAGCCTCGTACACCCGCTTGTTTTGAAAGCATTACCTTTACCGTCAGTAACTACTGACACTCTGAGGACCACAAAGGCAGACTGTATGAGAGTATGCACACAATTGAGCATATATGGCAAAACAGGGGGGAACCGGAATCTAAAAAAAACAACTAAGTTCAAGAAGGCCTTTAAGGCAAAAATTGATACGACTGACATACTTTAAAAATTGACATCCGTCATCCTGTGGCTAGTCCCTGTGCATATTCCAATCAAGCAGCAGGCATATAAATGCATTTATTAAACTGCAGGTAACACGAACATAAACTCTATTCTACACAATTGCTATTCATTAATACCAACATAGAACAAATACATAGAAGCCCCCTCCCCCAAAGACTGCTTGACTTCAAAGCAACTGTGGGTGGGGTCACAAAAGTGACTGCAGAGCAATCTCAACTCTACGCCATGTAGCAACCATTTTTGGGGGTTGTTGGCTTTTATGTATTCGTAGGTGTAATTACTTTGTATTTTCACATATGTAAAGCTGCAAGTGCAGTCATTTGCAAATAGACAAAACAGTTTACCTTTGCCAGCTCTGCCTACGGAAACATTGTATGTTGGCTCCCCTCCTTGACTCTTCGTCCTGATGTCCATAGTCCAGTCTCCATCAACCTGCAGGCTGTCTCTGATCACAGAGCATTTCTTTTTCCCTAGGGTCAGCCCGTTGGTGAAGAAGGCCTCACGGTCTTTGCCGACTATGACATCGATTTCATCAGCCTACAATTGAGGGAACGGCAGGAGGAGACAGCTTAGAACTTCATGGTGTATAAAACGCCTCATGCTACATGCTTAGAAATGTCATTTTTAACGTTGAATGGATTATATGGTAACTTGGCCCAAGAACACAAAACGTCTTGGCAGGCATTGGCGTTCAGGTGAGATCATGAAGCTCAACATCCCAATTAGAGATTAAGTTATATGATTACAAAACATTTGCACTTCTGTTTTCATTCTTATCTCTTATGAACATTTAGAAACAAACGGACAGACAGAATAAGACGTCGATCTCATCTTTAAGCAAGTCGAAAGTAGCTCAACATCCTCAGATAGGCCATTTGTTCAGTTTCCACCATCTTCAATAGCACAACAGTAAGCAGAAGGGCTTGTTGATTTAGCATGGTGTACCAAACTAAGTAGGCAAACTATGTTTAAATGCATATCTTCAATTTACCACGTTTTAAATAACGTAATAATTCCTTAACAGTGCCAAATCTTGAAAAGACCGTTAAAAAAAAAACTTTGCTGCTTGTAGGAAGTCTTGATTCCTCTTCCCAGGGTGTTACCGCACAGCCATTTCCTTCTTCCACCTTGTGTGTAAATGAGCATGGCCTTACCCAGGACCATGCCCAACAGCTGCTAACTCAATATCATACATAGAAAAAGGACTCAATGTGGGCAAGATTAAAGTTACTGGGACCAACTTTAATCACATCAAGTAATGCTACGTGTTGTTCTTCGGTGGAAAAAGAGGGGTGGAAGAAAGAAGAGTGAATAAATGGGAGACGGGACGCCATCTTTGAAAGCCGACGCGGGCTGTATTCCTGTAAGGAAGGGGAAAAAAAGAAAAGAGAGGGAAAGAAAGGAAAGAAAGAGAGAAAGAAAAAAAAGGAGAGCCTGTGCTCAGGCACCACGCCTAACCAGCTTATCTCGAACATGATAAAGCTAAGAAGAGGGAGAAAGAAAGCGTGTCTAGATGATTCCACGATAAACCCTGGATAAAAAAAGGCTACACCATGTGCCGTGGATGAAGATAAAGAAATGTCACCCATTTCGAGCAAGCACGGCCTCTCTGTCAAATCTAACCGGCGACTAAAAAAAGAAAAGTGATTTTTATTATTCCTTGCCGCATCTTATCCCCATCCCACGTTTTTTGTATTAGATATCAATGAAAGGCAGCGCTAGCTAGCAGACATTCGGCTGTTAATTCAACCACTTTCATTGACAAAAACGGCTCAATCGATGTTGATTCGCCTTGCAACTTCGTCTTGCACCCGCATGCACAGTCTGGCCGTAGTTTAGCTTCATTTTCGCCATTTTTAAGCACAAATATGCCGAGGCCGCGCCGTCACCGCTAGCTAGCGCGGCCTACTCGGCCAGCTTAGTATAGCATAGCATAGTTTAGCTTAGCATAGCTTAGCACAGCACAACGCGTCCGTTTGCTGAAGTGTGAGCCGTGGAGATAATGAAAGAAAAGGACTTTTTGGTCGCTTTTCGGGCTCGTTCTAGCTACATAATTGTGTAATAATAACATAATTCGTGCTCTAAGTTAAAGAAAAGCCGCATTCCTTTGTCATGTGATGAGGTCGGCTAGTGCGGCTGAAGCTAACCAGCGCAGCGGAGAGAGGTTTTTTTTCCCCCTCCCCTAACGGCTCGCAAAGGAGGAAAAATGGGATACGTGCAGAAAGGAAAGGTGCGGAGTCTAAACGACGATGGGACAACAGTGCTGTAGGGGTGTAAATCCGTGTAAAATCGTACCGTTATACCGCTGAAAGTGCCACCCTCCGACGATGCCCAGACGTATTTGGCGTCCGTGTAACCGACGATGGCGGAATCCTGGCAGCTGCCGTCGGCCATCAGGTTATCCACGTAGCTCTGCCAAGACATGTTTCTTTCTGTGCGGGTCTTTTTTTGGTTGTTCTATTCACGACACGAGGCTCCGAGCGAGATTTAGAGACTCAGCTGAACCACCAAAGTCGAGTGCCGGACCGAGGTTTTGTCTGTCTGCGGCGGCTTCAGTGTGTTTTTTTTCTCCTGTGGGGAAGAGAGGGAAAGAAAGAGAGGGAGAGAGAGAGACGGGCGGGCTGAGGCGGCGGCAGCGCTTGGGTGTAGTCCCTGCTCATATCCCTCCGCCGCGCACTGACCGATAGCGCACGGATTCCAGTCATATTAATAATCATTGTCCCATTCCGGCTCTCTAAACCCACCGCAAATAGGACGATTTGGTCTTTTTCCCACTGTAACACTCCACCCTCCACTCCATCCCCTCATTCATTTGCTCTTAACTAGCCCCAGCTCTTAACTGCGGTGCTTTTACTGTAGGACTGCACTCCAGTCCAGCTCCATTGATTCCCCTCAGTCACTGCACATTTTAGCGCTTTCTCTGCTCCCAGCGCACCTGATTCCCCTCATCGGCTCATTGATAAACCACGTCGTGAGGATAAAACATTGGCGCCGGAGTTGGGAAAACGCCGGCACGATGAAAATGAATGGAACGGGATTGGGAATACTGCTGCTGTACGACGGCGGAGGGAAGAGCACCACCAAGAAAGTAGTCCCTTTCTGCCTTCCTCAGTGGGATCCCATTCAGACAGAAAAAAAAAAAGTTTTGTTGGATTTTTGTTCCGCCGTGTTTTCGCTCCAGGACACAAACTGGCTTTATTTGGTTCTAAGATAGATAAGCTCCAGGTTTAACCCAGCCCTAACATCAGTCTCACCACAGTGCTGGTTCTACATGGACTTGTATGGATGTAAGAGTTTAAACACATTTGGTTTGATTAAGAGGATTTGTAGGGCAATTTTTAATAATCACAAAAATATTATCATGAATATATAAAAATATATTATCATGAATATATAAAAATACATTGTCATGAATATATAAAAATACATTATCATGAATATATAAAAATACATTATCAAGTATGTGTTTTTATATATATGTACTGCACCCACCAGAACCAGTTTTGTGCTCCCTTGTATTGGACACTGTATGTCCCCATATGTATGTCTATGTATATATGGACATGCAATGTCTAATACAAGGGTGCACAGCTTAGGCTGTTGCCCTAATCACCAAATCCTACTGAACACCACCCCCCAACGAGCACCCCTGCACCCCTGATCTGAAATAATGATATGAGGTGCAAATGAGACTGGTTTAGTAGAGGGGCAGCACTTCTACAACAATGCATTTTTGAATTCATGTATAGATAGATGTGCTGGACACCTGGCCACAATTTACCTTAAAGGGGATTTACTTTCATCATTGTGATACAGCAGAGTGGTTTGACATTAGATGGTTTGCTATAGAGAAAGTTTCTTTAAAGTGCTGGTGATGGGAACACAAATATAACCTTTTTCAGTTATCCAGTGGACCTACATGTGTCTTATGTGTTCTACATGAGTTTTACAGGTAATAATAATTATTGCAAAATAGTGAAAAATCAGTCAACTATTTTGCCTCATCACGCCCTGCACGTATCCCTCCACTATGATTTAAAATAAACTGATTAACAAGATATTTTAGGCAAAAACCTCATCACAAACTCACAAAACAATGTAGCTGGGAGCAGGCGGCGTATTTGTAACCATTTGGTGTACTAACTTTCTGTGCGCAGGCTTTTAGAGGTGGATGTCTGGTTCCTGTCACCACCACTATAAACTATTCTATCTCTGCAAGTTTCTCTAGATCAGAGCATTTCACAATGGATCTGAATCTGATCTGAATGACTTTGTGTTTACATCTTTCATTATGCAGAACCTGTTTACAAATTGGTGGAGTTTGAATCTTGCCTATTGTCCAAAATTCAGACTGCATAGGGGGTCTTTGTTTTTAGCTGAGTGATCGGGCCAGATTTAGAGCGAGCGTGCTAGGTGCATTAGCACCGCAAGTCAGAGAACATGACAAACCAGGGCGTGTTTCTGCACTGAGGCAAAGGTCACTAGGTGGACACCTGGTGAACGCCTTGAAAAAGCAAACGTTGACTTCAGGTGGGATTCTCCCCATGATCTGATAACGTAACTCGTTTCTCAGAAACATGGTGCATGTTTTGCTTTATGAAAAGCGGGTGGGTCCCAAGCCACCTCTTTCTCCCTTTGTTACACTAGACATGCTTACATGTCCTCTATCTTAGTCCATTTCCACCATGAACTACTGTATAGTACATTAATCACATGGGTGTATGCAGCTCGGACAAACACAGTTCAACATTCACTCACGCTTTTAACTACACCTCCAATCTAAAAGTCATTCCAGTCGTCTGAGTTCATCCAGTGTGGGGAGTTAACATGTTAGGCTTGTGCAGGTCAGCTGGAGTAAAACATGTTCATAAAGGATTCAGTGAAATAAGGCCCCCATTCACCAACACGCTGCAGTCTTTCCTCACAGATCTTTCTAGAATCCACAAAGTGGTGCCTGTCCCTCGCTGAAGCGAGGCATTGTAACACTTCCTGCTTTTTCTCCAGGCTGGTTTATGGTCGGGACTTTTCCCTCTCACCATGAGAATGCGCTGCATGGCAGGAAACCACTTAGAACCGGCTAGTCATGTGGACGGGGAGGGACTTCCTCGAGGAGAAGAGTGAACGTACGCCAGACGACTATCTGAAACTTTTATCTCAGAATGGCCAAATTATCCACTCTGTCCATCGGCAGCCTGCCTCACGAGGGGACTGTTAATCCTGAGATTATAGATTATTATGTATCTAGGGATGCTAGTATTAACCGTGTGCTTGAAACAGCAGCAGCAGCTTGCAGGAACCATGGAAGAGCTACAGGCCTCAACCAGACAAACCACAGGATGGTAATAATGAACAGTGTTACTCTATAGTGATGCACACAATAACACAGTGTAAGTACATTCATAACCTCATTCATGATTCTATCAGGATCATATCCGCAGATATTTGCCTTAAATGATCAGCGCATGTTTAGATTACACTGATCCTAATATGTATTTATTGTGTACTGGAAGAGCATTTAACTGCATTTGTAACTGCACAGAAAGAAGTGTGTTAGTGTACTGTAAGTAGTGTGTTGGTGTACAGTAACTCAGTAACTTACTGTGTCACTGTACACCAACACACTACTTACAGTACACTAACACAGTACACTTACCGAGTTACTGTACACCAGCACACTACTTACAGTACACTAACACACTACACTTACCGAGTTACTGTATACCAGCACACTACTTACAGTACACTAACACGTTACACTTACTGAGTTACTGTACACCAGCACACTACTTACAGTACACTAACACGTTACACTTACTGAGTTACTGTACACCAACACACTACTTACAGCACACTAACACACTACACTTACTGAGTTACTGTACACCAACACACTACTTACAGTACACTAACACACTACACTTACTGAGTTACTGTACACCAGCACACTACTTACAGTACACTAACACGTTACACTTACTGAGTTACTGCACACCAGCACACTACTTACAGCACACTAACACAGTACACTTACTGAGTTACTGTACACCAGCACGCTACTTACAGTACACTAACACGTTACACTTACTGAGTTACTGTACACCAGCACGCTACTTACAGTACACTAACACATTACACTTACAGAGTTACTGCACACCAGCACACTACTTACAGTACACTAACACAGTACACTTACCGAGTTACTGTACACCAGCACACTACTTACAGTACACTAACACGTTACACTTACCGAGTTACTGTACACCAACACACTACTTACAGCACACTAACACGTTACACTTACCAAGTTACTGTACACCAGCACACTACTTACAGTACACTAACACAGTACACTTACCGAGTTACTGTACACCAGCAC
>CM067482.1:28995043-29031925 GCA_034552555.1 Semaprochilodus insignis | reverse complement strand
CAGTAACTCGGTAAGTGTACTGTGTTAGTGTACTGTAAGTAGTGTGCTGGTGTACAGTAACTCGGTAAGTGTACTGTGTTAGTGTACTGTAAGTAGTGTGCTGGTGTGCAGTAACTCTGTAAGTGTAATGTGTTAGTGTACTGTAAGTAGCGTGCTGGTGTACAGTAACTCAGTAAGTGTAGTGTGTTAGTGTACTGTAAGTAGTGTGTTGGTGTACAGTAACTCAGTAAGTGTAGTGTGTTAGTGTACTGTAAGTAGTGTGTTGGTGTACAGTAACTCAGTAAGTGTAGTGTGTTAGTGTACTGTAAGTAGTGTGTTGGTGTACAGTAACTCAGTAAGTGTAGTGTGTTAGTGTGCTGTAAGTAGTGTGTTGGTGTACAGTAACTCAGTAAGTGTAACGTGTTAGTGTACTGTAAGTAGTGTGTTGGTGTGCAGTAACTCAGTAACTTTAATGTGTTAGTGTACTGTAAGTAGTGTACAGTAGTTTGATCATGTTATGTTTATGTATTCACATAACTGTTTCTGTACACCAACATACTACTTACAGTACACTAACACACTACACTTACTGATTTACTGTACACCAAAGACTTGTACTGTATGATGGAAGAACGAGAAAAAAGTCTTGGTGAATGTTACCGGCATTCAATTCAGAATGAATGTATATTTGTTTTCCAACACAAACAAACAATAAAGACAATAAGGTAAAATTCAAATGTCATTTTTTTATTACTGTTCTTTTAGTTTAATACTGGTAATGCAGTTCATACTGCCGTTTGGTTTATGGCATTTGGTTTATGGCATTTTCACATGATTAACACCATTTTTTTGGAATTGGCTAGAAGTAGAAAATTCAGGTATTCAAGTACAATTATGGCTAAATTTTACATGAGTTCATACATACACTGTATTTGAGTACAAACGCTCACGAAGCCCTCACCTACTCATTCATGCAAGTATCTAATCAGCCAATCATGTGGCAGCAGTGCAGTGCAGGAAACCATGCAGATCTGCTCTGGTTAGTGCCAGACAGACTGGTTTGAGTGTTTCCATAATTGCTGATCTCCAGGGAGTTTCACGAACATCAGGTTCTAGAGTTGGAGCAATCAAGAAGAACATCTAGTTCTGCAGATGGAAGGGCTTTGCTGATCAGAGAGGTCAGTGGTGAATGGCTAAACTGGTTTGAACTGACCGGAAGGCTACGGTAAACCCTCTGTACAACTGGGTTGCACAGGAAAGCATCTCATGAGGCACAACTCGTTCCAGCCTTCAAGCAGATGGGGCATCACAGAAGAAGACGACATTGGGTTTTCATTTCTGTCAGTGAAGAACAAAAAGCGAGGATGCAGTGGGCACAGGTTCACCAATTAAGTCTCAATTAAGGCACAATTCGGCCCCAACAGCATGAATCCATAGACTCAATCTGCCTTGTGTGGACAGTCCAGCCTGGTGGAGGTGGTGTGGAGGTGCTAATATCAGTCAACCATTGCTTGAGTGCCCCAGCCTATTTGAGTATTGTTGCTGACCATGTGCTTCCACAATGCACCAACTTCTTCTAACAGCCACTTCCAGCATGATAATGCACCATGTCATAAAGCACACAGTCTCTCAAACTGGGTTTCATGAACATGACAATGAGGCCAGTGTTCCTCAGTGGTGTTCCCAGTCACCAGATCTGAATCCAATAGGACTAATCCGAGAACAGGAAATTCACTGCCTGAAATCAGCAGGAATTGCATGATGGCTCTACCTGGTATTAGCATAGGTGACAGTTTGTCTTGAAGCTCTTCCACTATATTAACACCACAAACACGCTGTTCAAGAAGCTGTCAGCTGTTTATATATGTGGGCTGTGGAAGTGCCTGGGGATTGAATGGGATGCTCTGAGCCGTTAAAATCATTCAGATACTACATCAGTCTTTCATTTCACACGAGTGATAAAGCGCAGATGCCCACGATATGAGCCCTTCCAGATCACTCCGATAAAGAACAAAGATGTCTTGAGCTTCTTCTTTGCTTCTACTTTGGGAACAATCTGAAAGATCAGTGACGAATGGCGCTGCGGCACTGCAGTATATAGGGAATGTAAGTGGCTCCCTCTAGTGGGCATCCTTCAAATATCACACTGAGGAAACTGACCCTAAAGCGAAACACGTACTTAAAAGAGGAATAACTCTGTTTTTCTTCTTCAAACTGGAAGAATACCTTAACCTGTCAGTCATTCAGAGCGGTTTGCTGTGAAATGGTTGATTGTAGAGATTTCTTTACAATGATGGTGATGGGAATCAGGGGTCACCATGTCTACAACACAAAAATAGACATTTTATTTACTCTCCAAACCCACCAGTGAACATACACGTGTTCCGAGCTTATATATGGTATATTAATTATGGTAAAATAGTGGAAAATCAGAAATAATATGTTTTCTTTGGGGGACTACAACCTAGAATTACAACCTACATATTATTACATCTTTTTTATTCTTCAGCACAACGTGTCTAATACAAGAGGGTGCATCCTTCTAGTTCTGGTGGGTGGTGGGTCCAACACAGCTTGGGCGGTTGCCCTACTCAAGAACACCCACTAAATCTGGCAATGAACTGAGTTGAATCAGTTGTTTTTGAGCAGGTAAATCACCAAACCCTGTCGGAGACCAGACCCCCTAGGACCACCCCTGCACCGGTGTTCCAAAATAATGATATTAGGTGCAAAGGAGACTGGCTTATGTAAAGGGCAGCACTTCTAACAGTACATTTTTGATCCACATATTCATGATCCATGTAGTAATATTTTTAATGTATTTTGTAATGTAATGCCTCTTTATTCCATTCATCTCTAAAACAAACACTATTATTTAATTATTCAATTATTTAATTAATTACATTTATTTTATTATTATTATTATTTATTCAGACACTGTTATTTTTAATACAAAATTACAATAACAATTATTATTATTATTATTGTTGTTGTTGTTGTTATTGTTATTATTATTGTTATTATTGTTGTTATTATAATATTCTTAGTGGTGTACAATAATTTAAACATATTTTGTAGTTGGCCCTTTTTTAAGAAACTAAACGATCGTTATTATTACATTTTTTTATATTTAATTATAATTGTTTGTCCATAAACCGCTGTAGTTTATTTTCGCTAATTCAAAATTTAAAACATTTTTGAATTTATAAAATAAAAGCTCATGATCCTCTATACGCTGTCACGTCAAACCCTACGCACGGTCCGTATTCACCGCACGCCTTTGCGCTCGTTGCGTAGTCGGTCTGTTCGTATCTTTAGCCATCTTGTGAAGCGGTGGAGTGGAGTGTTTTTAATAGCGCCTCTGCTCTCCGCAGTCAGAGCGCCGTTACCTCCGACACTCTGCACTTCAGCGTTAAAGGAAAAACCAAACAAGAAAATACAAACCGCAGCCGCCATTCCACAAACTCCGGCTGCTCCGAAACGGCGCTAGAACATCTTTATTATTCCTCCGAGGCGGGTTTTGCTACTTGTTTGCGAGGCAGAGGCCGAGGCCGGCGGTGGATGCGAGGCCGCGGGCAGCCGTCCCGCTTCAGCCCGGAGAAAGCAGCCTCAGCCCCGGGGAGCTCGACGGCCACGCCGGCGTCGCTTCGGAGCTTCAAAAGAGGCGTCAGGGCCTCTCCAAGTCGGGTTTGAGGCGGGGACTTGGTTTTTAAGGACCCATCCTCTTCTTAATGTTCTCGTGGGCGACTTTTCGGAGCTTTTTAAAGGATTTAATCGTGTTAGAAAAGTCGTCGAAAAATGCAACAGGAGAGAAGAGGAAGAGCGACGATGACGCACAGGCTAACGGCAGTTAGCTTCAAAATCTGAGAGGGACTCGTGAAGGGTTTCTAGTCGCTGCGGATTTGCTGTGTGGCGAAGTAAGGCGGATTAGTATTATTATTAATTTTTAGGTTTTTTTCGGGTCGGATTCGCCACCTTGTTGGTGTTTACAGACCTATTTCAGGCATGTCTAAAATGCCGGCGAAGAAAAAAAGCTGTTTTCAGATCACCAGCGTGACTCAGGCTCAGGTGGCAGCCAGCGGCCAGCCGGATGACACGGAAAGCCTGGACGACCCGGACGAGTCCCGGACGGAGGACATCTCTTCCTCCGAGATCTTCGACAGTGTGTCCCGGGCCGACCTAGAGCCTGGGGCCGGCGAGAGGAGCTCCTCTGAAGAGACTCTGAACAACGTGGGCGAGCCTGAGGCTCTTCACAAGCCGGGTTTGTCAGCCCCTTCCAACGGTGGGTTCGGGCCTAAGGAGGTGGGAACCTTGCCTGGGAGCTTGCAGTCGCCTGGAGTGGGGCAAACGGGGCAGCAAGGAGCACAGGCGCCTGTCCAGTCGTCCCAGTTGCCCCAGTCATCCTCGGGGGCCAGCAGTGTGTCCTGCAGCTCTCGTTTCAGGCTCATCAAACTCGATCACGGTACTGGAGAACCCTTCAGGAGAGGCAGGTGGACCTGCACGGAATATTATGAAAAAGACCCTGACGTGGGTAGGACTGTGGACAGTATAAGGCACACAAATGTGAATGTGGGCGAGCAAGGGACAGATAGAGATAGAGACAGCGGGCTTGGGGCCACTGGAGGGTCAGTGGCCGCCCCCTCTGGCCTTTCTGGCCAGGGGGCCGAGTCTTCCGCTCTTGACCCGGCAGCGCTTCAGGCTACTCTGCATCCCTTTGAGCAGCATGGTTATGGTGTTGTGCAGCAGCAACAGCAGGTGCCTCCTGGTTCTGGGGTGGTGACCTCTGACCCCCTTGGTAGCAAGCAGGCCGCAGGGTCTCACGTCATCGTTCCTCATAGCCTTCTTCCACCTGGGCACAATGGGTTGCATCAAGGTGGTCACATTCAGAAGTCGCCTGGAGTCGCCCCGGCTCCTCAGCCACAGTCGCTGCTCTATCAGACCCAACAGCAGCAAACGCCACAGCAGTTACCTCTAGGACACCACCTGCCGACCCAGCCCGGCCTGGTCGAATATGGACAGCAGCATTTGCCTCTAACTGTCGCCCAAACCCACCCGGGTACTAGCTTGTCTGTGGTTCATCCAGTTAGCCAAGGGCCGTCTCCTGTCCCAACTCCGGCGGCGGGGGGTGTGCAAGTCTTGGGTGTTCCAGGGGATATGGCGGGCATCCCTGGTGGCGTTCCTGTTCCTGGCCAGCCTGGACCTACTGTTCCAAACCTGATGCCCCAACTTGGGGCAGGAGTGATTGGTGGAGTTGCCCCTATTCCTCCAGGATCATCGGTTCAGTTGGGACAGTATCCAGCCGCAAGCATGGCAGGACCCCTGCAGAATGCCCAAACGTTGCCTGCAGTGCCTGCATCAGCTGGAATGGGCAGTGCGCCCGTTTCGAGTGGGCATACTTCAATGCCAGCCAGCGGAGGCGTGCCCATGCCCAGCGCGAGCTCATCCCCACATGCGCAGCAAGCCCAAGTGGCCCGCAACGGGGTGGCTGTCAGTGGGTTCGGCCAGCCGGAGGAGGGGCGGAGGAAATCGGACGTTACGGCCCAGGTTCCTCTGGTGCCAGGTAAAGATCTGGGCAAGCCTCTGATCACGGAGGACCTGCCTCTGGCTAACCCTGCAGTAAACAGCCTGTTTGGAATAGCCATCCCTATTGACGGGGATGATGACAGGTGAGGTTTCACTCTCGTTTGCATACACACTTTATTTTGGGGGTCTTTACATAGCTGGCTTGCCAGCCAGTTGGAACGTAGGTGGTTAACTGCTGAGTCATGATTTATTTTGATGGTCTCACACCGTTTATTTATAGGCCCACACTTCAGTTTTTCACTTTCATGACCATAAAATTTCTTCGATCATAGTAGTTACTGAGCTGTATGTATAATAAGTCAATAATAAGCATATGATTTAAAGGGTTAACAGGCTGGTGAAAGCCACAGTCAGGCCTGGAGTCTAGGGTGGGGGGGGTGGAATTTAATAGTTGTTCAACTGAATCCAAACTAAAGCCAAGGTCTCCAAATCATTCATAGTGGGCTTATTATATGTTACCTCATGTTTCCATCTTTTAAGGTTCCACGGTGTAGGTTTTAATAACATGGAGCACTGTTTGATATGGTGATATACAAATTGAAGAGAACATAGGAATCTTAGGAAACATATATGGGTTTATTACTTAAGCTATAATATTATAATTTTATGGGTTTATGTTGACTTGTATTGAGGCTAAGGTGCTTTAAAGAGATGTTGAACAGCTAGCTTCTTGCCTCATGGTGATATCATCCACAGATCGATTGGAACGTCATGTGTTCAACATGGGAAAGCTTTAACGTTTGTCATAAGTCATATGGCCATTGCTCTTCCAAACAAAGCTCTCCATTGGCGATTGATTCGTATCATTGTGGATGAGTGTCAGTCATGTTGTTGGCTCCGTGTCTTAGTGGGAGTGCTCTGTAATGAACACTGTAGGCTGCAGGAAGGAAGCCTACTGTTTGTCTTCTCTCATTAAGGCCTCTTTTAAAATCTGCAGGAGAAAGAAAGAAAGAAAGAAAGAAAGAAAGAAAAAACTAAAGACAACCTCTCCTCATCTACACAAATAGCCTTTCTTTGCCTCGGACACAAGCTGCATGTTTCAGCTGAGTAAATCTGTTTCGAAATGATGCAGAAAACGGTTGTAGTTTTGGGGGGGGGGGGGGGGGGGTGGTTAAACTAGCGTGTCCTCTGTATGGTCTGAAGTTCCTTTTGCAGTTAAGAGTTTCCTTATTCCTTTAAACTCTGGCCTTGGCACTGACCCCTGAGGATTTGCCTTCTGTTCTTCGTGGCTGTGCCTCGGGCTCCTGAGTCAACGCAGCCTGAGCTTCCTTAAGTCTTTCAGAAGGCAAGGAGCACGCACAGTCGTTTATCAGGACGGTTCATATCGAGTTGTTTATCTCATCTGCCACTGGTGCTCGTATAGGGAAGTTTTTGCAGGGCAGCTAAAAAGCTCATGTGTTGCAGACCCTCAAGGGCTTTTCTGTGGCAGCGTGCCTTGTGCTTGATGTCAGGACTGATAACGATAAAGACAAGAAAAAAAGTATCTAATAAAACTGGCAATACTTATAAACCAAAAAAAAAATAATAATAATATTTTTGTGGTTTATGTGCTCCAGAAATAACACTGGGGATGCTGTTATTTGATAGATGTGATGCAAAAAAAAACATAAAAAAAAAAGTTTCTGGTGACATGGTTTCAGTTGAGAAGTGTCGCTGCTCTGCTTCCTCTCGAACGCTCGACTTTCGGTTCCTGAGTTGCACGTTTGCGCGCAATTCATCAACTTGGTTGGCAAGCTTCAAAGGAAATGGTGAACTGTCAAGTGGCTCTGCGGCTTTGCCTCGTACGTACGCTGTGAGGTGTGCAACATTAAAGCCAGCGTGGTGCTTCTTCTCACACAAAATCCTGCTTTGCCTGTTCCAGCTTTGCCGGCGGGCCTGCTGAAGCGTCCTACGTGACGGGCATTTGCCTTTTTCGCTCGAAGCGAAGGCTCTTGACGCTAACGGGTGCCACCTTGTTCCCGCTGATATGAAGCTTTGGGGGGGGAGCCTTGATAGCTAGTGCCTACTCTATCACGCAGAGCGTAGAACACCGTCCCCTGAGCCCCAACGCCAAAGATAAGGCCGGTCACACAGCCACATGCTGCGGTGTCAAGTTGTTTTTGTTTTCTTCCATAGCAGCTTGCCCCACCCCCTTTTTTTAAAGGAATAATTTGGCAGCAGATCAATTTTACAGTTGACGCCTTAACCCAAATGTCGTACAGCCAGCACATGTTTGGCATCCGGCATTTGCTACTTTAGTTTTGCAGTGACGCTAATATGGCTAATGTGGCTAACAAGCACCGGCAGCCTAGGTGAACGCAGTTAGCAGCTTGCTAACGGTATGCCTTATGCTAACTGTAAGTCCTTGCACATGTGTCCACATGGTCTTGAGGAAATGGTCTTGATTATGTGGCTTCTGATGTTGTTTGCCATGTTTGTGACTTTAAAGGCTGACATGCATGGCTGTGGTTGCTGTGCTTACATGTTGCTGTACAGTGCCTGAAACTACAGTACACTCCTGCTTCCAATAATGTATAACATGGTGGGGGGTGTTTCAAAGCCTTCATACATGACGTCATACAGTCATTTATGTAAGTATGGATAGCAAGTACATGATGTAGGCTTACACATTGTTACGCACTGTGCTAAATGGTGTGCATAGGCTTTCATTGCTTGTTGGCCTCGTAGCTCCATTGCAGAACTAAAGATCTAAACATCTGATACTAAACATGTCTTGGCTGATCGTTTTCTTTGGCAGTATGTCTGAGATTTTCTACATTTCCGACGCCCCCCACCCACACCAACGACATTCTGTCCCTTCTTAATGTAAAGAAACACTGGCTGGCTGCCCCGGACAGGCAGTTGTTCCTGCAAGATAAAAGTGTTGAGTGAGTCGAATTCTCCAGGACGACATTCCAGTTGGGTAATAACTGAAATATTTCCCTGAGCTCGCACATCCTCTACGCAAAAGGCATGACAGAAATGCGTGCACCCATCAGCAGCAGCACTGATGTGACATTGTAATCTATACGCCTGCATGTTGATTTTTGTCTCTAATCCTCACCCTGTAAAAGCTCATAGTTGCATAGAGTTGAATGGTTGACTTGTTTCTGTTGTGTGCCTCGAGCTTTCAAACTTGCCTGCCTGATGAACTGGTTTCTGTTCGAGTCAGAAGACGCCTTCATTTGCCTATAAGGGCATATAGGTAATGTAAGGGTAGATGGGTCATCATCGATGATCTCAAGATTAACGAAAGGCATTGAGATTTGGTGCCCTACTTGAATGGGGCGCTTGTATTAATGCAGTGGAGAAGCAACAGAAAGTAATGATAATCCGTGTGATGCTGACGGACATCAAGCATGCTAAAGTTGTGAGCTCAGATTTATACTGTTGGTCAAAGGAGCGTAAACCCCTAGTAAACCCATATTCAGATCATAATGTTACTTCATGAAAGATATGACAGTGATTCCGTCCCTACTCCAGTGCCCTATAGACCTGCGGTGGAGCTACTTAGTACGTCCGGCGTCCTTTCAGCACAGGAGCTTGTGTTTGTCAGCCTCTGTTCTTCTCTTTTTGGATCCTTTTGGTCTAAAAGAAGACGCTGAAGCTCCAAAGTGAGAGGCATGAACAACAGTAAAGCAGGCCAGGAGCTGTACTAACACAACGGAATGAAACTGAACCCAAAAAATGGAATTGCAACCGACTCGAGTACTCTCATTAAATGTGACAGGCAGCAGTGTTTGACTACTGAAACCGCTCTTCTGGTGTTCAGGCTATTTTACAGGCTATTAGTTCACTGAAATGGCAGTTTCATGTTAGTACGGTTTTGCACTTTAGTACTCTGAAAGACGAGTACATGAACTTGAGTGCGTTGTTAGGGAGGTGAATGAGAAGTGGTAGAGCGCTGGCTATCTCTGGTGTGGCCTTTTTGCTAAAGCTAAGCTAGTTTTTTAGGTCCAGAAACAGCTGGCAAATTGTCCACTGACCAGAAAATACCTTGTGTAAAAGACGATGAGCTTTCATCAGCATCCAACACTGTACCTGTTAGCTCTGTCAGCTAGTTATGTTAGCTTTGAAGAGGCAGCCTCTGTCACTCTGAGACACGTAACGATTTCGCTCGGCTGTTTTTGAATCAGACGTGCTTTGAATTGAATTCCGCTGTGCGCTGCTACTCCACTGCTGCCGTCCAAAAAGTAATGCCCTACATTGGTGTCGTCCAAGGTCTGTTCCCTTGATTTTGCGGCCCTGTGGTTAACTGATTATACATTAACTCTTACGCATACTTGGATATCAAAATTAGCTGAAATGCACATGCCTATTAGCTTATTTGGACTTGCAGCAGAGTTTTCCATAGACTCCCCCTGTTTAGCACAGAATAGATCCTGTAAGTACTGTATATATGTATGTGATATGTGTGGTTCTGGGGTTGCACAATAAATTGTCTGTTAATTATTAAGATTATTGCAGTATTCGCTTTTGCTGTACAAACATATAGGAAATGCGAAATGATATTTCTAAAAGGCAGGTTTTGCTGTCACTGACAGAAATTTTATATATAAAAATGCATATAGAAGTTACATTTTCAAGTATTAAGAAGTCGAATGATGTTAATGATGATGTTGATGATGAAGTTAAACGATGTCAGCTGTAGAATTTTAAAATAAGCTCATGTAATAATTACTGCACTTACTGCTTCCCACTACTGTGTTTAGTACTTGAGCAAAAATGGTTAATTTGGGCATTTTTGTCTTTTGTTCCCTTGATTTTGCGGCCCTGTAGTTAACTAATTGTACATTAACTCTTACGCATACTTGGATATAAATGCACGTGTCTAATAGGAACTACATATGAGGCACTGAAGTGGAACTGAGGAAGAAAGATATTAAGAGTTTTATTCCAAAGTGCTGTGAATCCATTTGCCACAATTTGGGTGTAACAAGTTTTTGGAAGGACTAACAGCTGTTCTGTAATGGAAAACGTGTTTTTATTCCTCTAATAAAGGTGGTTTTAATTATAATAGTACTGATTCTTTTGTATGCGTCAAGCCAACTCCAAGTTCATGGAAAGGGATCTTGAAAGTGGCCTGTAATGCATTTTGCAGCCGAACTCTTCATATGTGTCCACATGGCGCACTTGGCAACATGGCTCACAGTTCAGTTAAGTGTCATTGTCAGTTCTCTAAAAAAGTACAAATGCATGGTGTATCAATATGAACGTTACAAACTTATACGCTAGACAGTTATTTATCGAATCCTTAGTGAAATGAAACTGGATCTTCCTTAATTCGACATAAGTTTCAACAAAATAAAGAGGGTTTGTGAATATTCCTGTCATATGTGCGAACACAAACTAAGCTGTGGGTTACATATGATGTTATGAGTTTCCCATTAAATCTAATTTAAGTCTTTAGTTTTTAAGTGTAAAGTGTAAAACATGAACCATACAAGTTTTTGTACAAACACATGCGTGTTATTGCACATTTTCCACACTGAAGAAATTTTAACTGTTGTTGTTGTTGTTGTTGTTGTTATTATTAATTTCACAGCATCTCTGCTAATCGTTGGTAGCATTTAAACCATTGTACAAGTTCCAGTTGTGCTTTTTTTTTTTTTTTTTTCTTCAGATGTTGTTAGTTATTAGCCACTTCCATTATGCACCGCTACAGGTTCATCATAGTTGTACATAGGTTTAAGTAAATTGAATGAAGTGCTGCCTACCTCTGGTAATATATAATGTGTTGCTGTTTTATGCACATGTAATGAACAGGCCTTGCAGAAGTTGTTGTTGAAAAGCTGCCAGCATGGCCTAGTAATCTACAAACTGGTGCAAACACTGTGCATTCATCATAGGGATAAACGGGGAAAAGTCTTTTAGGCAGGCTGAACCGACTCGGTGGATGCTGTAATCGTTCTGCCACATGTGGTGCAGGTTACGTTGGGTTTGCTGCATCTGCAACAGTTTATGCTGAATTGAGCTCAAAGAGTGATGAAGACCCATCTAGTGGTTAGAATGTGGAAGCGCGTCCTGTTCTGAAAGCTCTTGTAATCTTATAACAACACAGATGGAGCCGGCATCCCCTGAGAGAAAAATGATAATTGGTGTTGGATCGCTGGGTGCACATGGCTTTATTGTTGTTGCCTGTAATTTGATTGATTAGATCTTAGCTTATTTGGACTCTGCAGCAGAGTTTTCCATAGACTCCCCCTATTTAGCACAGATTCAGTAGATCCCGTAAGTACTGTATATATGATATGTGTGGTTCTGGGGTTGCACAATAAATTGTCTGTTAATTATTAAAATTATTGCAGTATTTGCTTTTGCTGTCCAAATATATAGGAAATACGAAATGATATTTCTAATAAGTAGTAATTACTGCACTTACTGATTCCCACTACTGTGTTCTGTTCTTGAGCAAAAATGTTTAAATTGGGCATTTGCATGTTATATATACACCTCAGTTGGATAGCTGTTGTTGAGCAATTCTGTAAATAACCGGTTATTAGAATAGAATAAAAATGTCCGTAAAAGGCATCTGTATCTGATTGCATTCCCGTTGGGAAGTTGAAGTAGATTCTGTGCATGTGTATTTGCATCACATAATCATAACGTTTGCAACATTGGACGTGGCATGAGCCAGAAACCATCCAGTCCATATGTGGAAATCTGCAGTTTCCACCTATTCAACCTACAGCACTGCTCACGTTGAAGTGTTTCAGCCAGGGCTGTTTCTTGAATAAGGTACTGTACAGGCCAGCCAGCCAGCCAGCCAGCCAGCCAGCCAGCCAGCCAGCCAGTCAGAACAGAGCTCATTTGCATATACCTGACTTAAAGGAGAATTCCACCAAATTTTTTACATTTCTGAATAATTCGGTTCCTGAACTAAACTGCTGTAGGCTAACTCAGTGGATATGCAGATATGTTGATTTGTGTTGTTGCAGCTGAGTTCTGTCTGTGCTGAGCAGTGAGTGAATGGTCTGATCTGAACCTTTAACACTGTTTTCATACCACATCAGACTCTCTTTGTCGATACACTGTTTCGATTCTCAGAAACACAGTGTGTCTGTTTAATTACTGAATTACATGGGAAGATTGGTGTCAAGGAGGTGGTTGTGTTTAAACCCCCGACTGCTAGATAGTAATGTTGTTCAGCCATTGGAAACTGGTACAAATGAGTAGCGTAAGGTTAGCGTTAGAAAACCTGTTGATGTGGTGGTGCCCCCCAGTATGCTGTTTTGTACTATTATATATTATCTTTCCTGTTAGATTTAAACCATTTCCACTCTGCTTACAGTATCACAATATATATCACAATATATTAAATCGGGACCCCTTTATCCTGATGCGCGTCATATCACCAGGCTCTTGCCAAAACAGAGCCTTAACTCATGTCCATGAAGTGATAAATTCAGTTTTCCAGGATATGTTTATAGCACTTACTATATGTATCAGTATAATCACGATAATTTGTATGTTTTGCCCTGTCTTGTCGTCTTGTGTCTTGTTCTCATTCTGTCACTGTCTTCATACAGGCTTGCTTGAGTGATGATGTTCATCAGCTGGGTCGTGAGTACTTGATGTCCCAGAGCTGTGTCTAATACTTTTAACACCTACAACACGTCCAGAATGTACAGACTTTCACTCATTTAAGAAAATCCCATTGTTGTCCGAGGGCCTTATCTCTTTCTCTCTCTGTCACTTCTTGTGTGCATTTTTGAGACTGTCTTCTGTTCACTGACAAATGGCCCAAGAAAACCCTATGGCAGTCAGAGCCTTCAGATTATGTAACCCTTTCCTTTTGGTCATTAAGAACAACACAAGCTCAGGTCGTCTCAGAGTTCAGTGGTGTCTGACATGAATTACCCTTCAGTTTTCTTCAAAAACTGATAAAAAATAAAAACTTTACTGACTCCTGTACATATAATGGCTCCTAATATGCTAACTCTCTCCAGGCTACGTTGTGTACTTGTAACCTGAAAGGGGGAAGATGTTCAAGACTTGATGTTCACCACTTGGACACAAACACAAAATCCGTTTAGTGTTTAGGTGTCCGGTTAGCGTTGGAAATCACATTCACAACCTCTGTACAAGCTCTGTGGTTTGTTTAGTTGAAAACGACCGGTATCAGTGGTGCCCAAACCTTCTCCTGCTACCTTCCTGTAGAGTTTAAGCCTACATTCACCTGATCCAGGTTGGTTGGTTGGGACTAGGACCTCTTTTCCACCAACAAAGTGCCAGTGCTCATGCCCGTGCTGGTTCCCATGCTCTACTGAACCCGTTAAGAACGGACCCCCTTTTCCACTGATTTGAGAGCTGAGCGATTACATATCTGGAGGTATCTGGTCCTTAGTCTGTAAGCAGAATTCGTCAGGCAACGCATAAAACCAACATGGCGGAACATGTTCTTCAAGTGCAAACTTTACTGCTTTGGTGTGATACGATTGTTCCTGAGTTCAGCTCATCATGCCGCGCCCCTTTGCCGCTTGCGTCACGGGTTGCATGGTTCCAGACCAGAGAGTTAGTGGTGCGATTTTTCATGAACCAGTTTTTTTTTTGCGGTGGAAAAAAATGGTTTGAGATTTTGGCACGGGCACCATGTTGGTGGAAAAGGGCTATTTGTGAGCCAAATTAAGGTTCAAAAGACCTCTGCAACAAGAGGGTTTGGTGCAAACGGTCCTGTGTGACGTCATTGGGCGTTACAGCCCCATAATGAATTAAAGTGATATAACTTTGTTCAGTTTGTTCTGTGAATGCCCTTAAAAAAGGTGGAAACTAGCGTCTGACCCATATGAGAATTTTTAGGATCATTAAAGAATAAAGGACCAAAATAACCCCAAAACTTAAATATTGGCGGTGTTTAGAGATTATGCATTGATGTCAGTTTCATGTCGGAATATGTCCCCTCAGACAAACTGAATGGCAGTGCATTCTGCAACTTGGCAAAACTGGGAATGAAACAAACGGCCTGATTAAATTAAAGGCAGTTAGACTCAGCATTGATCCAGCCAACTTACCCAAGATCCAGTGGCCTGTGTCAACATGTGGCCAGTAATCAGGTTTCCTGACGTTTCTATGTAGCTCATTTAGATCTCGCAAATATACTCAGCAAAATCTGCAGGCTTGATGCTTGCTCGTACTAGAAGGTAGGATTTTTTGGTGAGGTTGAAGTGACATTTCTGGTTGTATGTGGACAGGTTTGTGCAAATATTTGAATTCTATTGCAGCTTTTATTTGGTTAGACTATAAGCCACCTAGACCTACTTTGTTCTTAGCTAATACTGCCACTTGATAGTGTTATAGATTTGTTCAGGCGCAATGCAGCCAGAGCATGAATGAACCTCCCCATTGAAATCTTAGATAGCTACAGAGAAGACAGAAGGGACAATCTGATAGCTTGTTGCACATGTTTCACAGGACATGGAGAGACATGTTTGCATGCAGTTATGTTCAGAGTTGTTTCTGTGCCTGTGAAGTGTCCAATTTGCTTCTCTTTTCTTCAGCTCTCCGTGAAAAGATAGCTCTGCAATTGCTGAATCTGTTTATACAGTCAATCCCGCAATGTTTTTGCTGCATGCAGAGTATATTGGTGAAGTCCTGGAAAAGTGTGAAGTTAAACCCCTGAGAGATGCGTGTTTTGGTGTATTTTTAGCTAATGCTTCAGAGTGCCATATGGAAAGATATTTCATCAGGGGCTGGTTGGAATGCCTGGTAGAGCGAGGATACAGTAACATGCCAGCTTCAAACAACAAGGAGCATTCACTTCTTGTGTTGTGGTAGAGCTTGTGATCAAGTACTGGTAAGTTAAAGAATGTGTCTGTATATCGGTCAGTAAGTCGTTAGGGGTTGTGATGTTGAACATCAGCTGTCATGTTTTGTAAAGTTCTGGAATATGGTTTACTAAAATGAGTGGGAACCCTGTACAGCTAAACAGATTGTACCTTTCCAGCAGCACTAGCATCTAAGGTTATGCCCCATTACCAGGAGACTAAGTTCCAGCTCTGCTACGTAAATAATACACAATGTCAACTTGCTAAAACCAGAGGTCATTGGTATCAGCTGATAACCACCTTGTACATCAGATTGGTTGGACTTGAGTGCAACTGGTGTAAACACCAGTAACCTTTTCCACCAATTAGTCCAATAAGTCCAACATGCGCAGGAACGAAGAAACTATTAGTACTATTAGGTAGTCGTATAAAAGGTTTTGTAGTGAGAGAATTTGATTGATGTCCTAACAGTGGTGTTAATGGGAATCAGGGATCACCATGTGTACAGCACAAATATAGCACCCATTTTGTGTTTAGACCAAAACCACCAGTAAACCTACAACTGCCTTCAGACTTTATATGTAATATAGTGGAAAAGACTAGATTGCACGGCGTCTTAATACCATAAATGGATTAAAAAGAATAAGCTCACCAGACTAAAAATTAGTCCCCTTGTGTGTTTAAGGTGGTAGTAACTTCAGGCTCAGTGAATTTCTCGTTCCATGTGTGGAAAATGGCTCCAAAGCAGATGTTAATGATTTGCTAAAAGGAGTGACTGCATTTGGGCGTGCCAAAGACCATAGTGTGAAGGAAGTAGCTGAGTCTGCAGGTGTGTGGAAGTGTACGGTCATACAGGTCTACCAGCAGTGGCTAAAATCCCAGTCTACATCCAGAAACTTGTCCAGTACATGCCAAATCTAATCACAGCTGTTATTGGTGCTCGTGGAGGAATTACACTATTAGGTACGTTTCAGTTGTAGATGACAATCTGTTGCATGTTCTTTAAAGCTCAGTTGATCAGTACATACATACATGAACTTGGGCAAACATCATGTTTATAGAGTACTGTTTAACAATTATGGCAAATGGATGCCTGAATCCTGTCGTTTTTCGTCTTTCTGTAAAAAGGGCCCAAACATGGCTTCACTGTTGCAAACTGCATACATCCTCACTGAACTGAAGCATTCTTGGAGCCCAGCATGTCTGGCTAAGTGTTTTTTATGTCCACATAGGGGAAATTTTAGTTCACCAAGTTTTTGTACTCATATGGTGAACCACTCACCTATTTTGAGATCTCCAGGTATTTCTATAACGATAAAATGTCTCTGAATCCCCAAATTCAGCTCCAGAGTAAACTCAAGATGGTCAGAAATGGACCCCAACGAGCCGAATTTACCTGCATGAATAGAAAGAGAGCATTTTAAAGACTTACAGTCCACGAATGTGGAGTGATCAAGCGCAAGCTGTTCAACCTGACGTTCAAGTTTGTTGGCGTTCGTGTTTGATGTGAAGGGGCCCCTAAAGCTGTCACCGTGAGTGCTCCTCACTGTACAACCTTCAGCAAGCTCCTCCAAACTTTCCTTCAAACTTATTGGCTACGGTAGTTCCTCAGGGGAAGGTGCAAGCTCTATGGCTTTGACCTACATTCAGGTTGACTGACGGGGCCAGACATTTACGGATTTATGTTCTTCTGAATGTGCCACTTTTCCTCAGGAGCTCCTCTGAACCTGAGGCTGTTCAGCAGCAGCAGCCCAGCCCCTCTGTGAGTGTGTTTACACAAGCAGAAAGGCCTCAAACACGTGACCTGCATAAATGGTTTACTTCCCAATGAAAGGAAGCCTTTTAACATTTATGTTTGTCCACTCGGGTCATCTGTTTGCTCTGGAGCTGTCTGCTTTTTTTAATTGAGGCTGTGAAGGTGCAGAAACGGCAGTAAGAAGATAGAGAAGTGCGAAAGGCTATGTCTGGCTTTTTAAGAACCATTGCGTCTCATAGAAAAGGTCCTGTGGCTCTGGAGTTATTGTCGTTTTGCTAAACGTCTGGCTTATGTTTTACAGCTTGGGTGTAATGGCGTAGTTCCGTAAAGAATTAGACCTGGATCTGATCACGTTCTGTGTTGACAAATTGCAGTGTTTGAGGGTCAAAGTGGAAAAATAATACTAATAAACTGAGAAATAATAACTTTATTCATAGAGAGATTTTCTTATCTGTGGCAACTCAGAGTACAGGACATCTTTTCTTTCCACCAGAAGACTGTAAACAGGAGTGACATTTTAATCCAATTCAAATCACAAAATATCGCCTGTCCTGCTTACAAATGCAAATGTGGTATTGATTCAGAATTTACAGCCTGCACTTTGCTTACATGAGGTGAGAATTATGGTTGAGAAATAATTCACGGTCAGTGATACGTCGGTACAACTCCCATAGGTTTAACTGTGTAGTCTACAGTGTAGACTATATGGACCATATGAAAAAATGTAGTCAAATTTAATATTTATGATCGTTGCCATCTCAATCAACCTTTTATTCATTTATTCTTTGTTTTAAATACTTTTTAGTTCTTAAAAGTATATTAGTGATTCCATTGTAACTTTATATAATTGGACACAAGGCACCAGTGAACCTGCCCGCGTCTTCTGGGCTTGTATATGTAAGATTGGTGGTGGTACAACAGTGTAAAATCGGAGAGCGTTTTCTTTGGGGACTGTATGTGTCCCTCCGCCATTAATGGATTTAAATAAACAATGTCTGCAGTGTATTTATAAGCTTTAACCGTAGCAGGTTTCTGTAAGGGAGCTTTTAGAGGCATTGAGCACGTATTGGTTTATATGGTTCTCATGTAAATTAAGCTTTTGGTTGCGTGTAATAACCCTGTACCTCCATACTGACAGTATGTAGGCTGCATGCTTGTTGGAAGCCTTTAGAACATTTTACTTTAGTTAAGTTCCATTCAGTTCAAGTACCACTGGGAGCCCAATATTGGCCCAGTACCAATACTGCATTGAACAATGGCCATAGCGAATTTAGGGATGTGAATGTGTCTAAATAGAAGAGCCTCTGTCAGTAGCTTTTCACTTGAAACATACAGAAAGTGGTACAAAGTTAGTGGCAAAAGTTTATGCGTGCAAGTCTGTCGCTTTCAAAATACCCTCCCGGACATGAGACACCCATCGTGTGCTTCATCCTGCTGTACAGTTGCAGTATTTTTGCTGTACTTCATGCATTTCCATGCAAAGATTTGAGGATTGCAGCAAAACAACGTGTAAAGGAACCGGGAAGAACAAACTAAGACAGTTTCAGCTTGACTGTAGGATTGCAACATCACAATAACTTGTACAATAACGCTTGGTATTTGACATTTAAGTGAGATGTTGAGTAACAGTGCAAACTTGTTTAATCAAATATTTTTTCTTTCTTCTCTTGATTAGTTTTGTAACATATATGTGTGTGTGTGTGTGTGTGTGTGTGTGTGTGTGTGTGTAACATACATTAAATGTAGTGTAGTAATGTAATGACTTTGTGAGGGACCTTTTCAAACATTCGGTTGGTGTCTCTACTGTGGAACTCTAAAAATGGACAGTTTCGCTTCCACTCTGAATGTTTACATGTAAACCATTTAATTCTGCAGACAATTTAGAAATAATAGGTGTAATTCACAGATAAGTTATCGTGGTTCTACAAATACCCATTGCCTTTATTAGTGACTCCTTTAAAGAACCCCAGTTTTTGAAGAGTGTAAGATGTGATTTCATGATTTAACAGTGAGCCTTTAGCCAGCCCTTATATAACATTTTATGGATGTGTAACTGGAGATTGTTTCTATTCGTCCAAAAGCGCTCAATGTCTTTCCTGTGATGCCAGCTGTAGACATCAGTGATTTGAGGAGTGATATATGATGTCCAAAAATAATCTGGCCTTCTAAGAACCTGTGTGCCTGGTGAGAAGCAGTAGTGTGCGCTGCTCTGGGATGACGATGCTGCCAAGGCAGTTTGTGTTCCAGGGATTCTAGGAAAAGCAGAAAAAGTTCCAAGTCCAGATATTCACTCGCATATGGAGTAAACCAACACTGACCCCTCCCCTTCTTCTGCAAGGGGGCTCCTTCTCTTCATTCAGCCCCCCCAACCAACCTCCTGCACGACATAGTACATTTTGTACTTACAGGCTCCATAGTGTTGGTAGTGTTGAGAGTGATTTTGAGGCCTCAGCCTCGTTAAACCTTTCCCCATGTTTCCTCTCAACTTTTTACTATGGCGAATAAATGTCAGGCTAACAGACTGCTTGTACTCCTGGAACTGTCAAATATAGCTTACAAGACAGAGGCTTTGAGGCTACTATAGCTAACAAGTAATAAAGGCTTATTAGCATGACTGTTAGCATTGCACCCGTTTTTATAGATAACCCTGTCAGAAACTATATAAGCAAGTCTATTTGTGCCTTAAAAGATGATCATTCACAAAACTTCATATTCAGGTTTACATAGACTCTATCAGATTCACCCTAATGTAAAATAAACTTCATAAATCCATGTATGAATAATCTATGAATGAATCTAATAATCTAATAATAATAACAGAAAATGTTACTAATGCACGTATGCTCTCAGTCATAATAAAGTGGTTGTGTATATAAAGTAGAAGACCTAAAAACCTACATGAGAACACGGGTTTCATCCCAGCAGATTGATAACAGGCCACTAGCTAATCCAGTAATATTCAGACTTTGGCTTTAAATAGTTTAATTAATGACTAAATAATTAACGATAAAACCACAGCTGTAGGTTAGAAGTATGTAACTGAATGTCTGCCAAGCTTCAAATGTCGGTACTTTTGCTTGAGCTAGATCTAAAACCAGCTTTAGAAGTTCAAGCTACAGCAGTTTGTTTTGATCACTGACTGTAGTTTCCTTGAGGGATGATAAATGAGAAGCTAATTTCTTCAGTACAGTCTGAAAGTTTGACACACAGCTTTGTATTTGATTTATTGATTAGTATTAAACACGTCGCACCCTCAAAGTCGAAAAAGTTCATAGGGATCCTCAGCAGTGCTAACAGCTTGGCACAATGTGGGGCAATTATGTGATGGTTTAGGCAGGCAGTTAATGACTACTTGGCTGTGTTTACATGCACTTAACAATCCATTAACAGCAGGTTTTATTTTGTCAGTAATCTGACCAACATGTTTTCATGAGATAGTGGGAAACTCCAGGTCTGCATGAGACAGACAGCAATCAGATTTCTGCTTTGCAATCAGCCTGTAAACTCAGAATAAGACGTGGCGTAAACATAATATTAAACTCATCATGCTGCGGCTTAAAAAATCCATCATCTGGATGACGAAGCATATTTAAGTCCTTCATTTGGTCAAGCATGTAGCCGCTTTCGTTGTCACTTCGAAAGTGTTTTGCTGCCTTTTGACAGTTGCTATGTTAAAGTCTGCTTGGACATTCACGGTACAGCGGTCTGTTTTCACATATGTGCAAAACAAGAGAACTGATAGAAATCCAAGCAAGAGCACACATGCAGTGAAAAACCCAATTACTGAGAGAAAATCCAGCTCTGATTTCTTAACCAAGAAATCAGAGTATGCTGTTTACGTGACCCCTAAAATAATCAGGCAACTGCAGAAGTCCGATCACGATCTGATTATTGAGTGCATGTAAATGTGCTCATTATTGCTGTAGAAGCTTCTATAATTGGTTGACTGAATGTTTAAGTGCTTTTCTAATTTTGTTTTTTTTTTAGGCCGCAGGTGGTCTGATTTAACAGGTCTATAAAAATTGAGGGAAGGAGGGAAAGAGGGCATAGCCAAAACATTTTGCTAAGTAATTAAAAAAAAGTATTTGTTATTTTACATTTTTATTTATTTTAAAAATAATAATCATATAATTATTGTTGATTTATATTTTTTTTAAAGTATTTTCGTTTTTATTTTTAACTATTTTTAGTATTGTGTGTGTGTGTGTGTGTGTGTGTGAGATGTAGCAATCTGTACAATGAGTGACTTATTTTGTTTTCAGCACCTACTATTTAGTGTATATAGTGACTTTCTTGAACCAGTTGTCAGAGTTTTTAATCTCTGCTTTAAGACCTTTTAAGACACCCACCAACAGGGTGTTTGAAACACTAAGAGTGAGTTCTGTGACTCAAATGGTTAATCCGGAGAAATATGTGTCCAACTGCTGTCACAATTCTCAGTTGGCGTTGCAATAGGAATACCAGAACATGAGTAATGCTCTACTGGAGCCTGATTAGCCACACAAAACATCAGTCCTACGTTTGTGCCTCCACTAAATGCATTATCCTTTAAGGACAAATCTTGATGTACTCCATTGCACTCTTGACTTTCCCTCCTTTCCTGTCCTCCACCGTGTGCCTAACCTGTCTTCTGTTTTCTCTTTCTGCTGAATGGAGTGCAGGAACCCTTCTACAGTTTTCTACCGCGCCTTCCAGCCTGGCAGTAGGCTGCGCGACTCGAAGCCTCTGGGCGATAGGTACAGTATATGGACAGGCCGTGGTGTGAAGCTTTAGCGCGTGTGCTGCATGGACCCACAGCATGGCATCATAGCTCGCTGTGTATAAACAGTGGACCTGGCAGAGTGGCGTTTTCCCTGTTCATTTCTATATCTGCTTATTTATTTTTCTAGCTGCAGCTGTGATGCTTAGCAACACTAAGCGAGTGCTGATCAGCCAAACGTAGAGTTTCAGTTAGCATCTGTGGCTGAGATTTTGTGCAGTTTAGCACATTTCGGCCACATTGCTTGTTTTCCACTAACATCAAGTTGGTGTCACGTGCTGAAATTGACTCTTGGCACTGCTTCTGTTTTCACAGTTGTTTTTCTTTTTCATTTTTTGTGTGTTATAAATTGGAATTGCCTAATACGAGTCCCGGGGAACCTTTGCACTGTGCATTTTTGCACTTTTAGCGGATTTGGATTACCCGACGAGTTGAATCGGGCATGTTATGAACACACAAACATGCTGTGCATGGGTTTCCCACAAGCATTGCCATAATAGATGCTGTTAATTGTTCCATTAACCCTGTAGTGCTTTGTTTTTGCTCATATTGGCATTCATAATGTGGAGGAGCAGCTTAAATTTAGTCCTGACCTTTAACACAGATCAGGTTCTACTTAGTCAGCACTTCCCTTGTCTTGCTTAAGATTTTGTGTATGCACGCTAAACGAGCGTCAGTGTTGCCGGATTCTTGAAATGCAATACTAGAGGAGGAATAATGACTGACTGGCATGTATTTTGATTTCGTTAATACCGTGTCCCGTTCAGAGCTTCTCAAATGAACGCGGAGGTTATTCTTTCTGTGGGGTTGTAACAGCTTTTACTGAGATTCATAGTGAAGGAATGGACAAGTTCCTGGGATTGCCAAATGGGACCTTTATCCACTGAGAGTTCACAAGCTTAAAATTGCTTAAAATTATTCCAAACATTTTGACAAAAACATTCAGATCCTACTGAGTCAGAATTGCTCACAGTGGTGGTGATGGGAATCACACGTCCACCTCTAAGTTCCCTCATAGAAAGTTATTACGTGAACTGGTTATGAATACGCTATACGTTTTAACGATAGTTTTGGTCTGACTGTTTTTCAACACCATCATTTACAACACTACAACCTCGTCATCTATAACATTACAGCACCATCATCATCTACAAACACTACGGCACCATCATCTACAACACTACATCATCATCTACAACATTACAGCACCATCATCTACAGCACTACAACGCCATCATCTACCATACTACAACATCGTCATCTATAACACTACAGCACCATCATCTACCACACTACAACATCGTCATCTATAACACTACAGCACCATCATCTACAACACTACAGCACCATCATCTACCACACTACAACATCGTCATCTATAACACTACAACACCATCATTTACAACACTACAACACCAGTATCTACAACACTACAACATCGTCATCTGTAACACTACAACGCCATCATTTACAACACTACAACACCATCATCTACAACACTACAACGCATTCATTTACAACACTACAACGCCATCTTCATCTACAACATGGTCATCTACAACACTACAACGCATTCATTTACAGAACTACAACGCATTCATCTACAACACTACAACGCCATCTTCATCTACAACACTACAACATTGTCATCTACAACACTACAACGCATTCATTTACAGCACTGCAGCACCCTCACCTACAGCTCTGTAGCACCATCGTCTACAGGATCCCTGGTTTCCACCACCACCACCATTCTGAGTTTCTGTACAGTGAACCATTTCAGAATTGCTTTGGTTATGTATCGACTATAGAGACGTGCATAATCGCCTGTTCAGAGCAGTACAATTACACAAAGCAGTGATTCATATTACACTCAATGTTTTAACTCCTGTAAATTCACACATATACACATATATACAGATACGTCTGACTCCTGAGACAGTTTTTAGTGTTGCACAGTATGTCAGTACTAGGAAGTATCATAATACCCAGCCTTTACAAGGTACTAAACCACATTTTATTAGTGCAAGTAGTTTTAAGAATGACAGTGTTTTAAATAAGAGCCACAAGTAGTCCTATTAGTGTGTGTGCGCATGCAGCATTCTGCTTCCACTGCCTGCAGGCAAACTCAGCATGTTGGATGAGACAACGTGAGTCATGTCTGCTAATGTAGGTGCTCTTCCTGACTAGGGCCACCCACCAATATTCTGAATTAATTCTTAAAAAAATTAATAAATAAAAAAAAAAAAAAACAGATTGCTGTTCTGTAGCAAAAAAGCAGCACGTCCACAGCTGCCTTGGCCACTGCACTGACTGCACTGCAATCGTGGAGACAACGGCATGTTCATGATTTTAAAATGAGCTGTAGGTCCAGCTGAACGAGCAAATTATTTAACAGCCCAGCTCTGAGAGAGTGATCTATGCTCTGAGCAGTCTGAACAGTTTGGAAACACTTCACAGCAGAACTTGAAGATCAGTAGATGGAGAAATTGTGGAACTTTTAAGATATAAAGTTCTATGTATGCTGAAGTTACCCTACATTTCCAGCACCAGGAATCTGAAATATGCATATACTTCACTTCCTCAACAAATTCATGTTCCTCCTGATGAATCATGAGTCGAGGCCATGGAGTTCACGCAGCATTGAAACAAAAGGAGGCACAAGCACAGAGCAGAGATTTGAACCTGCGTGGTTGCAGTGCTGTTTGGTGCTGATTTCTTGCCACTCCTGGGAACTTTCTGTAGGGGATCATGAGCTTTTTGGGAGACTCTAGGATGGTTGGAATCTCTGTGTTTTGGAAGGAATATATCAACATAATTTTCGCAGCTTCTGGCAGCTCTATTGCTGACCACTATTACTGACCACCAACAGCTCGTACAAAAAGCAGACGCACAAAACGAAGTATCCAGTTATTTCTCATGCACCCGACAGTCTGGGCGCATGAACACAACAAGCCCCGTTTACTAAACATGTTTTAAACCTGTGCAGACCGAGGGACCCAACACGTCCTACATCTCGCCTACAGACATGCTGACTTTGACGGAACGTTAAAAGAGTGTCAGGTTAGCGAATGTGATGGTTAACATAATTACGTCGTTCCCAGGCCCCCGAATACAAGTCAGTCCAGAGTGATTTATTGTGTGACAAGTGATTTTTCACTAACGGTGTTTGACGAGGTAATTGCGGGCAGTGTTAACTGTTTAACTGGCTTTGTCTTTATAGCTAACTTAGCAGTGTGGCTAATTATCTGTATGTGTGCTCACACGGCTAACCTTAACTTTACTGTAACTAGCAGTCTGATAAAAATCAGGCTTTCTCAAGTACGCGGATCAACACCAGTTATCAAATCATGTTTGTCACATCACATTTACACGTTTAGGTGCGCATATTACGATATGCCAGTATTGTACCATTCCTTTTTTTCATTTATTCATGTACAGTGAACGAGGAATGTCCCTGGAGTATTTTTCATTCACAGTAATTGGAGAGAAAAATAAGTTTTTAAAGCTGCACTATGTAAGACTTGTGGATTTGGAGAACCCTGTGGTGGAAACGTGGAAGAGCATTTGGTATTGTGGGTTTGGACCACTTCCCCAAGCAGATGACTGTTAATTGAAAGGCAATTCAAAGAACTCTGTCGAAACTAGGATGTGAATGAATGCTCTACTCTTGTCATCACATCTTCATCAGTCTAATTTTTGCTTATGAGTCCTAAACATGGAGCCAGACCTTATTTTTGAGACCATGTGAGGTGTGTGTGTGACGTTTATACTACTATACGCCAATGTTACACAACTCTCCCAATATACACAGTTTTATATAACAGTGATATAAAGTTATGAAACAAAAGCTATGACATTATAAGCCACAATACATGATCAGTACTGCTAGTGGTTATTATGGCGTGCTCATTTTTGTCAGTAATTGCTGTTACTAGAAAAAGCGCTCAGTAGAGCTCAGACCACCATGGACGTGTACCAAGTCTTATTAGATGCTGTTTAATCAGTTAGATCTGGTTACAAATATAAAGTTATCAAAGAGATCACATCACATCGGGGATATAAAATTACTGCATAACATATACAAGCTTTAAAAAAAACCTTGACCTTCATCTACTTGTATGCAATTATCCAATTTTTTCTATGGTTTAAATGAAAATAAACCATCAGCACAATAACTACAGTTTTACTGAGCATGAAATAATAAACATTAACTGTAAGTCTGCCCCAATCTCTCATTTACATGTTCCGAATATTTTAGGTTTTTATTTGTTTGTTTTATTTAAATGAACAAGACAACCAGGAATTTTAAGTTTACCGTTTATTCCATTACCTGTCCTGGTGTTTCAGGCTTTTGCTGTGGTATCGTTTCAGTATCAGTTTCGAGATGTTTAGGCAGTCCGTGTTAATAGATAACCCATGCTATCTGGGGTATACAAGTTTTCATGACTCGTTTAGCTCCGGTGCAGAACTGAACGTGGAAGTGGCACTAAACTGGCACCGACTTCTGTAGGCGGAGCTAAAGAAAAGCATCAGCAGCGTGCACGTTGCCAGCACAGGACTGCAATCACCTCCAAACGGGCCTCATAAAGCCGAGGGTCGAACACATGACCTGGCGGCCCATTGAAGTAAATGATCTACGTGATATCTCGGGCAGTATTAGGCTTGAAGCCTGGTAGAGTGTTTTATTTGCCCCAGGCAGTTTTCTCCGCTCCTGTCAGGTACATGTGCTCTATGTGGCTTTTCCGGACACTTTGATGTGCGCTTTACTGTGAGCTGGTCCGCGCTTACCTCCAGACTGAGACATTCTGTCCTCATACATCACCTACCCTTATTGTCAGGGCGAAGATTACAGAAGGTTGAGTGAGACAGATAAGCAGTCATCCTTTGTTTAGACTGGGTTTCATATGAAGCGTGACCGAGGAAAACTCTGTGTACCTTTTTCTAATATGTTGTGTTCAACAGGTTGTTTTTGCCCCCAGCTTTGGCCTTTTTAGCCTCTTTTTTTTCCTTTGTTTGAAGCTGAATCTGGAGCTTATTCCAACATTCTTGGAGGACAAAGAAACTGCTCAAAACATTTCTTATCTGGTTTTGGTTTTGACGTGCTGTGTCTGAGAAACATTACTATTTACATACTGCACTACAAAAATATGGGTGTTCGTTAGTGACTAGACCTGAACTGAGCGTAATAGATAAAATGCTTCAGAGGGCCTTCTATATTAAACATGGTTAAATATAGATGTGTGATTATGTTTAACACGACAAGCTTTCCTGAGTATATCACAGGTAGTGTTGGGACTAGGGCTTATATCAGAATCACTGTTTGAAAGGGTGCCGTTTATTTAAATTGCAGGAGTTGTTGTTGTTGTTGTTGTTGTTGTTGTTGTTGTTGTTGTTGTTGTTGTCTATATTATCNGTTGTTGTTGTTGTTGTTGTTGTTGTTGTTGTTGTTGTTGTTGTTGTCTATATTATCTCCTCTTCTGAAAGGTAAAAAGTAATAGCATGGAGCTTGTAAACCAACTGTAGATGATTTAGACCCATCAGAATAACCATGTACATGAACACAACCCTAATTAACAGGCGGTCTGTCTGGTGGGTTAACTGACTGTGTTACAGCTTCAAACCTAAAACGCATTAGTGGACACATCAGTCTTTACAGGCCGAAAAAGAGCCGGCTCTCAGTTAATGGAGAAGTATCACAGTTTACATTCCAACTGTAGCATTGGCCAGTAAAATCGCAATAAGATATTTTGCCCATATCGTTCCGCCCTAGTTAGGACTTGAGAACACTAGTTTGTTCATTTAGAGAATAGAGGTTTACTCCAATAGTGGAGAGCCTGTATACTACCAGATTATAACTATATAGTAATAGGAAGCTGATTGAATTGTTTCCCCATCAGCTGTTAGCTTTTCTATTTTCCTTTTTTAAAGCCTATTTTCACTTCTCCTCCTTTTTCTTTTTGTAACAGTAATTGTGTGTGTGTGTGTGTGTGTGTGTGTGTGTGTGTGTGTGTGTGTGTGTGTGTGTGTGTGTGTGTGTGTGTGTGTGTGTGTGTGTGGCAACTTTACAGGAGAGGGCAAACACCTCCCTTTAATTCTAATGTAAGTCAATGGAACCAGACTTTTCTCCAAGCGATTTTGAGCCATTTCTGTTGGTCCATTCATCATGGAATGGTCACACAGTGTAAACAGCAGCTGCTGTGTTCAGATGGTGCATAAAAATAAAAATGGACAAGAATGTAAATACATGTTTTTCATTGCGACAATATGTTTCTATCGATCTGTCTGTCTGGGATTGCTCTTTTACCCATGCGTTATTTCACTCCTAGTTAGCCTGACGCAGACGCACACTGCCGGCATAAACGAAGAATGTCGCAGGAGTGTTTTGTATTGTGGGTTTGGAGTATTTGGGATTGTGGGTTTGGTTTTGGACCACTTCCCCAAGCAGATGAGACTGTTGATTGAAGGGCAATTGAAAGAACTCAAAAGTCAGGTTTGTGAAGGATGTGACTTCTGAGGATGTGATTGGGTTATCTACTTGTCATCACATCTTCATCAGTCTAATGTCGAAATTCGCACTTGAGGGCTAAACGCTGAGTCAGACATTTATTTTGAGACCATCTGTGTGACATGAATATGTAAAGACGTGATGCGAGAACTCTTGACCCAGTGCCTCTGACTGTTAAATGGTTGTCGGCCTTTATAGCGTGACTCGCAGCAGCACAAGCTCACCATATTTTAGGCTGTTTTTATTCTCCTGACTTAGTCATGCAACTTCCTTCAGTTAGAACAACAGACTCTTGCATGTTATAGCTTCAACACCTAAACAGGTAATAGGCTTGGACATGGGGCAAATAAGACAACATGGTTCCAAACAGCCTGTCAAGTTTGTATGACTGTTTTAGCTTTTGTGTTGCATTTATGGCACATATTATGGCACAGATCATATGAAATCTCTCGGCTCTAGGCCTCTCCATAATAGTCCAGCATGTATGTGCGTAAAAACAAGAAGAGAAATTTAAAAGACATTTGGGTAAAGAAAAGAGGAGGGCATGGCTGAAGGACTTCCATTGTAGTTGCCTAAGTAGGTGAAACTTGTGTTGGAATTACTAGATTTTTTTTTTTTTTATGACCCTCAAACAGAAATGTAAACAAACTGGGTCGCAGTGTCGTTGCTGAAGGGAGCATGGAACAATGCCGGCAGACCACGCCCACATTTTTTTTTGTTCTGTCTCTCTATTCAGACCTTTTAGGTGGAGGTAGGGTCAATTAATCTTCATGACAGTCAGAAGAAAAAAGTTGTCTGTTGCGAAACCCCCAGCTCCAGAGAACCTCTCCCGCAAAGAGGGCTGTTTATAGATACGGGTAATTACCCACAGCAGTGGAACAGCTAACATATATTTTATGTTTACGGTTACAGAAAGAAAAAGGTGGAAGAAGTGGACTCTGTTCAGCCCAAACGTCAACAACTGTGGAATATTCATATGTGCTTACGGATTTACTTTGGACTTCTATTTTGAGGTTACTTGTGTTGGTCTCAGGCTGTGTTTAGAAGTGTCAGTAGCTGACCTGGGGCTACACAACAGACCAAATGTTTGTCACTGACCGGCTCAGTTTCTAAAAGGCCCATAACTTGCATTTATTACATTTCGTGTTCGTCCTTGAGGTCCACTTAGGATGTTTGTCTTTATTTATGTGCCACAAACAGTTAATCCTTAAATTCCTCAGCCTCTCTTTATCCCTTCGAATTAAACAGGCTGCTTTTGTTATTGTGTTAGGAGTGATATATAAATGAGGTCTGTTCTGATTGGCTGCTGGCTGAAAAGCTACTTATGACTTTAATAGGTGGAACCAAATTGCTGTTGGGCTTTTATGACTTCAGGTAAAACATGCATTCCAAACCCGCTGGCTGTCATATATGGACTACTTGGTAATGAAACTTTTAGCAATGTTTACATATTAACCCCCCCCCCCCATGTGGGTCTGTTTTAATGGAAGTAATAAACCAGAAGAAAATAGTTTATATAGTTTGGGAAACTTCTACCTAAAAACGTACCGTTTTATTTTCTATTTGTATTCATAACCTATATTGGAGCATTCCTGTTTTGATCACATATACTTGTGTTGGTTGGGGATACAGCATATAAGGTGCAGGTTGGGACCTAATTTTATTTCATTATTATTTTTTCATTTATTCCCAGTTTTATAAGTTGTTAAATTGCTGCTGGCCTAGTAGAACTGCTGCATCATAAACTGGACACGTCATGTTGTGCTGCTTTTATTGAATTGTTTTATTTCTCCTTCACTTGTAAGTGTGCTTGGAATGAGGTGTAAAAGTCGGCATATGGCACATTCGACTGCACCGCTGCCAAATACCCATGTGCCACAAGCTCAACAACTATAAGTTACTGGCAGAATGGCACTCTACAACTGGCACCTAGGTCACAAGGCAGAAAAAGTGGTCAGTGCAAATAAAACAAGACTCTTTTTATACAACACAATCAAATATTGGTCTTAGAAACTGTAATTAGAACTGTTCTTATATTCCACATGATCCAGGCCTGTTCAGCTCTTTACAGAGTTCTACCTTTGTTTCTTTGACCCTGTTTGGCACCACATGTGCACCGATATGTGGTGTGATTAGGAGTTTTGTGGAAGTGTCTGCATTTTCACTTCACGACATCATTTTCATATCATTTTACCAGCCTTCTGCTTACATACCTGTCAGGTGGGTAGGATAGTTGGGATTGGTATAGTTACTCGGTGTCAACAGATACTCGAGGATTTGCTATCAGGATCAGAAGGGAAAAAGGGCTAATGCATCCCTAATTCAGATCATAGTAATATCTCGATCTGCTTACGAACACAAATGTGGGAGATGTACAGTCCACACTTTGCACACGATCTCTCCCCTTGCCTCATTGTGCTAGTGTTAGAATTGTGTGACTTGGGGATAAATAGTTGTCTGTAAGCAAAGGCTCAGCAGAGCATAAGCGCAGTTTGGTGTCCGTGTTTAATTCCTTCACTCTTTGTGCGGCACGTGTTTCTTCCACAATGAACATAAACAGTAAAGCGGGTTGGGATTGGGTCCTGAGGCCATGGGACAGTTTCCTCCTCAAAGCATCTGATGTTATGCAACACATACTCCGCCTTCTTTTGGAGGCTTTCTCCGAGGCTTCTTTAAGAGTTTCGGGTTTCTGTTGTGGTGTCAGACTCGTGGCACAATCACATGCGGTTTTCTCTCCATCAGAACACCATCTGGGAAACAATGAGTAGAGTTTCTTGCGTGGTGCCTTACTCGCGTGGACTACCGCGAAGCTCTGTGGGCCATGTTTCGTGTCGAGCTCGTTGTAGGTAATTATTATGGATAGAAATGGAGAAACATACTTTCACTCTGTTCAGTGGCGTGGAAGGGTTTTCTGTTGCTCATCAAGAGACTTGGAATGTCCTGCAGCCACGGGTGCGCGATGACGCCCTGAGTCCCTCCATTGCTTCAGCAAAAGTCACTTTTGCTTGAGTTTTACTGCTGTGTTTTACTGTACGAGTGCATTTTCCTCAGTTTTGCTTTTCTTTCTGTTTCAGTGCCTCTGGAGCAAGTGTCGTTGCCATTGATAATAAAATAGAGCAAGCAATGGTAAGTTCCTTTTTCCATTTGCCTCATTTGCACTTAGTATATGTAGACATATCTTAAGTACAGCCCAGCTCCTTTCACTGTTTACTTTGGACCTTGGCTAAGAGTTCTGTGTGGCCGCTGAGGACATTCTAAATGGAGTGCATTATAAACGGAGTTGTGGTCGTAATGTTTTCTCATTTCAGACAGCCTTTTCTGTGTGGCACTTGGTTCTACTTTATGGATTTGCGTATTACTTAAAAAAAAAGAGAATTTCAATTCTTTAAAAATACCTGCACAATTAGATTTGATCGTGAATTGCTCTGAGAATTATTCACAGTGGTGACGATAAGAGCCAGATCTCTGCCTCTGAAAGTTCCTTCGCAGAAACAGATTATGTAAGAGGGCTATGAATATGCTGAGTGATGTATTGTTTTATGGTAGTTTGGAGATTAACCTTTTGGACTAAAATATATATTTTTATGTATATGCAGGACGTTGTTTGGCTACATAGTTCCCAAATTCATTTTTTTTTTTTTTCAGATTTACTACAAACAGATTTAGTATACCGCTACTGTAAAGTGATCTGAGTCTCCACAACGAACCGTTTATGGCGAACCACACTGACTGACTGACTGAGAATTCCCATTTAACACCTCACATTTGCAGGCTTATTGATCTAAATTTGTATTTGTCAGTAAAAGATGTAAATTATTAGGTAACTAAAACTGCCTGATGTATTGTTTACTACATATTATTGTGATTTTGGTATTATATGTGTATATATGAGTGTTTTGACTAATCAAGGCAGTCATTTGATTTAAATTTATATAATTGCATGCATATTCAATCAAAACTTAGGGTTTACACTATAGTAGTTGCACTGTAGCACTGTAGTTAATACAGTGAAAATTAAACTGTCATAATATTCACAAATGTCATTTTGCAAGTTGCCTATTTTCTTTATACAGTCTGGCTGCACAAATGCAAGTTTTTGGGTTTACAGTATATATTTGGTTACTAAAATACCTTTAAAAAGGTATTTTACATACATTTTGAAATGTATAAGAGTGCTTTAATGTGAAGTGGTTGAAGTGGGGATTTCTTTGTGGTAGCAGGGGTCGTCATGTCTCCAGCACCAATGTAGCTGGAGATGTTTACTATACAAAACCAGGAGTGAACCTGCATGTGTCTTCTGAGGTTTTAATATGAAATGTTGAGGTTTATGATGATGGTAAATCTGAAAACAGTACATTTTCTGTGTGGACTGTTTTTATTGGGGTTTTTAATACACTAACTTTGTTTCTTCCAGTACAAATAAAAATGTATTTTCCCAAGGGTACAATGTTCCTCTCCTAATGGAACAGGAAAAAAACAGAAGACACATATATACATTTCACTAAATAAACAAATCCCACTTTTAAAGGATTTTAAGGCCAAAAAACTACAGTTATCAAAACTACAGTAAAACAGCGTCTCAGGCATCAGGCAGCGTGTAACTTTGTGTGAAGGGACTTTTAGAGTAGATTACTGGTTTCCACCAATGTGAACAATTCTGACTATGCACAAAACCTCAGTAGCTGAACGACTTCATTCTGTATGCAAAGTGTATGTGCTCATACTTTACATTTCAGCTGGCAGCTTTATTTTGTCAGCCGTACTTTATTATTAAACTGCATAGGAATCAGGACTGTCTGATAAGAAATAAATATTTAATTATATATACTTTATGCCCTGTTATTTTAGTGTTATTTTATTTTTTTATTCTTTTTTTTCAGTGTTTATTTTCATATAATAACTTTCTTTAAGAAACTAATGAATGACAAACTGTTGTTTAAGTTACTGTGAAGTTTCAGTAGGATACAATAATGAAACGTTGAGTTCTGCTGACTCCAGAGTTTTTGAGTGTTTGTTCTCTAATTGGAGTTCACATGGGCTGTAGCGATTCACCATATAAGTTCTTTGATATAATATGCTGGTGTCTCAATTTAACATGGCTGATGCAGCACAAAGCCGGGCCTGAGAATGTGATGTTTCAGTTCCCGGTTTGTTTCAACGCAAATATTTGAGACCCAAGAATGGCACGGTGCTGTTTCTATTCAGTCTAGTTTCTTAGCAGTGTAGAAACACTACACATGGCCCTAATCTAACGTGTTAGCTACAAGCTAGTATTTCATGCCATAAATCAGGTTTTATAGCTGTACAGTCATAATATAATGGTAAAGTGCAGGGCCTTACAGTAAATGCTGTGGTGTTAAGCTTCTTAGCGTGCACTGTGTGGTTGAACACCCATGTTTAAAAAAAAAAAAAAACCAAACATGTTCTAGGAAAAGAAAATGTTTCAGGCATTTGTACTACAGAGAGCACTAAACTGTGATGTGTACTTTGGTTTCTACACTGTAACCAGTTGAATGGCCAGCGCTCATAGTATGGTACACTAGTCTTTGCCTTCATGAATTCCATGTTGCTATAGGTGCTGTTTATTGTCCGGCCCAGTGTGTCATTTCAAGGCTGTGTTCGGCTTGGCTCCAGTCATGCTGGCTGTTCTGAATGGAACACAGCCAAATAAAAAGCTGTTAGAAATGGAACAAGGCCAAATCGGATAAGAACCAAAAAAAAAAAAACAAAAGCAAGAGAGAAAACAAATGTCGGTGCAGCAGGGGGTGGTGGACGGGTTTAGGATATTGCTGACAATGATGGATTTGATTTTTGACTATTAAGAAAACACAAGTGGAATTGTTTAGACCGGCGGTTTCCAAACACGGTGCTCAGGGCCCCCTGACGGTCAACATGTTTCCTTCATCTCTGTATGTTACGGAAAGGTTGGAGCAAAAATGTGGACCATCTGGCAGACCTTGACGACCAGGTTGGGAAACGCTGGTGTAGACTGTAGACAGTAAAAAAGATCTTTTTAATTTTTGAATATAGCGTACTGTGTTTTTGCTCAATCTAAATGTGTACTTTATGACCAGTTATTATAACTGATGTTAATGTTCCATTGATGTAGTTGAATCATCACAAATTGATGTGTTTCTGCATCCTCAGCCCACAGGACTACAGGTTCCCCTTTAGATTCTTGGGCAAAGCCGGCGATTCAGTGTTTCATATACATTAATATGAGTGCCTGGCCTGCAGGATGGATTGTTACTAGAGCAGTTTCCGAGAGAGAGCGCTGGTGCGCTGACATGCCGACGTTTTCCACACTGTAGTCAAAATCATGGCAGTCCACTCCCCGCTCCACTAACACTCCACAGCGCTAACATGCTCTGGACCTGTTCTGTGTTTATTTTCCAAGTTAGGTTAATCTTGATCTTGCAGGCAAGCAGTAAACGTGTACTCTAATAAATGGCCATTGTATGGTCTCTATGTAAACTGGGCGGCCCTAATCCTGGGTAAACATTGCCTAACCAATCACAAGGCTGACATCTCTCTTGCCCCGCCCACACAAAACAGTTTCATAGACAAACACACTGAGCTAAGCTAACAAGCATGACCAAAAGCTAGCAAGCTAGACTGTAGCTGCCTCTCATCCCTTCATTCCTTTATCCATACACCAACATTGTTTCATCCATTGCTTTGTCCATCTGTTTGTAGGTTTGTTCATTTGTTTCTTCATTCGCGCTTTGCTTCACCTGTCCCTCCGTTGGTCCAGTTACTGTCACATAAGCTGGATTTTAGTTCTGTGCTGTCAGTCAAGCTGCTTATTAGTCACGCCCCCACAAAGTTCTCAGACAGCTCTGATCAGCGGTTTTAAACCACATTTTATCATATTTATATTTTCTATTTTTTCATTCAAGCTTTGCTGCACTCGATTTCAGTAACATACTTTGTTTTCTGGAATGTTTCTGTTTCTTCCTATTGTTTTCTCCCTCCTCATCAGGTATTTGCAAAGATAAATCACTAAACAAAATGAAAAAGAAAGATAAATCACTCAATCAAGCGATACCCACAACACAGTATACTAACACAGTATCACAGAAATCAGATAAAGCGCTTAATCATCCAAAAGCACAAAAATATAGTAGTAAATCTCCCAGAAATGCCGAGAGGAATAATAAAATCAGCCAAAAATGCAAAGATAAATCACTAAATCATCCGATACCACAGGAATAATTACACCTATAACACAATGATGAATCACTTAAAACACCTGTCATGTACACGCATCACCCCTGTGCTAGCTTCATACTGCTAAACCTTTTTGTTTGATACATAACAATAACACCTGTTGCATTGCACAAAAAAAAACCGACTGAATTTAAATAAAAGTCTGTTTTTCCCTGTTTCACGCAGGATCTAGTGAAAAGCCATCTGATGTACGCGGTGCGGGAGGAGGTGGAGGTGCTGAAGGAGCAGATTAAAGAGCTGTACGAGAGGAACTCTGTGCTGGAGCGGGAGAACGCAGTGCTGAAGAGCTTGGCCAACACCGAGCAGCTCTCGCAGCTTTCAGCCCCCGCCGCCTCGAACCCAAACAGCAACCCAAATAACCCGAGTACAAACCTCAACACCCCAAACCCCAACCCCAGCAGCACTCCCTCACAGCCCCAGCCTCAGTTCCAGCCTGAAATCAGCCAACCCATGAGCGTCCCGCTGCAGACGCTGCAGCCGCAGCCCAGCGTCACCTCCGCTTAAAGCTCCGCCCTCATTATCTTCCTCACTGCGTTAAATTGGGGGGCAGGGTTAAAACAGCATCCTGAAACAAATTAAAGGGGTACTCCAGCCTTTTCTTTTTCAGCCCAGTCTCTGCTTGCTGCATCTGTAGCGTGGGTCAGTTACTTCGGAAAACAAGTTCCCTGCGCTCGGTAGGAGCCGAAATTTCAGCGAATGAAATCGGACTAGGAATAGAAGCCAGTGGGCAGTGGGCTGTTGCTCAGCTTCTGTTTGAGGTGCATTTGGAGTGGCTGTGTTTTTAGTTCGTTTACCATGCAGATTTTAACCTTGCTTTCCAGTGGTGGAGACCCATGTGCTACGGCCATGTCAGGCAGAGATTAGGCTGAAAGATGTTGAAGTATCGCTTTCAGTATATTATTATATAATGAGTAAAAGTCTTGTTCACCACCAGCTTAGAAAAAGCTCAAAGGAAGAAAAAAAAATCGATATAATAATAATAATAAAATCAACGAGCAGCGCTTCAGTGTATGTCCGTGCTGTCAGCCTTCCCTGCGCCAGGATGGACAGATGGAGAACGAAGAAGAAAGTGTGAGGACGTTTGCCAGCAGAAGGGGGCGGAGCCTAATGATTAGAGAAGATGTGTTCTTTTTCTGTTGTTTTTTTTTTTGTTTGTTTGTTTTTTGTTTCGGTTTTTTTTTCTTTTCTTTTTTTTATGGAAACAAATGAAAGAATCCAGCCATGAGAAGGGTTTATTTTTTAGCATTGCTGTTTTCGAGCAAGAGTCTATTTTTCAGAGCCACCATTACTTAACTTTCACAACATGATTATATAAATATATAAA
>CM067482.1:28967148-28994543 GCA_034552555.1 Semaprochilodus insignis | reverse complement strand
TTACCAGGAACAATAAATGATGATACATTTAGACTGATATGGGGAATATTTATTGAGCTACACATACAGAAGTAGTGTCTCTCAGTATGGCGTTGGACCACCATATCTGCTAATGCAACATGCCAAACGTATCAGAATCAGGTTTATTGGACAAGTATGTCACAAGGAAATTGGGCTCAGCATGGAGTTGTAGATGTTCCTAATGGTGTCCTGTGATCATCCATCCCATGCAGCTTGAATGTTCTCACATAGTTCCTGCAGATGGTGCGGTACGGGTGGAGGTGGAGTGACACCAGGCTTTCTGGACGCATGACATGTGACAACAGACCGATCTTGCCGCTGACCACGGTGCCTCCACACATGGATTCGTTGATTATACCCACCAAGACAAAAGTGGGACTCGTCACTGAAGATGACCTGCTGCCATTTTGATTCACTCCATGACAGTCTGTTGTAACGGTCTGTGTGCATGTAGGTCTGTGTGCATGTAGTGCTGTGGCGTGCAGCCGTCTGCCAATGGTGCTGGCACTACCAGGATAACTCATGGGGATCATCACTGCTCGCTAAATGTATGCAATCATGGCTGTCGGGTCAGTCAGGTACAGTGAAGTCCTGTCTGTGCCTCACATCACGTGCACGACTGAGTGTGAAACTTGAAATGATTTTCTGTATTTTAGGCATAACAAATTAAGAAATCAAACAATGTATAAATAAAATAAACATTTGTAATATAGCGTAGATAGATAGATAGATAGATAGATAGATAGATAGATAACATAAATGACAAAAAGTTGCCTGTGCAAAAAATACAGCACATTTCTACAGAGTACATCTTTTCCCCAATGTGTTAGCAAATAAATAAGACATTGTCCACAATATGCACAAAAATGTATCATATTTAAGTGTGTTCCCCGTAGAGAATGTGTTAACTTGGATCTCTGCTATATTATTTTCTTATTAAACCAGGGGTGTTTAAACATTTGCATGCAACTGTATGTATATCGTCACTGTCCAAAGAAAACCATGTGTCTCCATGTTTATCGATTTTTACATTTATGCATCATTTAATCACATGTGCTGCCGTTTACACTGTATGAAAATTACATGACGACTGGACCAAAAGAAGTAGCCTCAAACTGCTTGGAAAAAAGTCTGGTTCCATTGACTTACGTTAAAATCAAATTAGGTTTTTGCCCTCTCCTGTGAAGTTGCCATTTTGGAGATACTTTGTTGTTTTACTTTGGACAGCAATGATACACTGCTCAAAAAAATTTAAGGAACACTTTGAAAACACATCAGATCTCAATGGAAAAAAAAAAAATCATGCAGAATATCTTTTCTCATATGGGCTGGGTAATGTGTTAGGAACGAAAGGATGCCACATCCTTTGATGGAAATGAAAATGATCACCCTACAGAGGGTTGAATTCAAAGACACCCTGAAAATGAAAGTGACAAAATGATGCAGCAGGCACGTTCATTAACCAAAATTCCATTGCAGCAACTCAAAATGGTACTCAGTAGTTTGTATGGCCTCCACATGCTTGTATGCATGCCTGACAACGTCGGGGCATGCTCCTAATGAAACGACGGGTGGTGTCCTGGGGGGTCTCCTCCCAGATCTGGACCAGGGCATCACTGAGCTCCTGGACAGTCTAAAGTGCAACCTGACGGCGTTGGATGGACCAAAACATAATGTCCCAGAGGTCAGGCGAGCGAGGGGGTCAATGGTATCAATTCCTTCATCCTCCAAGAACTACCTGCATAGTCTCGCCACATGAGGCCGGGCATTGTCGTGCACCAGGAGGAACCCAGGACGCACTGCACCAGCGTAGGGTCTGACAATGGGTCCAAGGATTTCATCCCGATGCCTAATAGCAGTCAGGGTGCCGTTGTCTAGCCTGTAGAGGTCTGTGCATCCTTCTACGGATATGCCTCCCAAGACCATCACTGACCCACCACCAAACCGGTCATGCTGAATGATGTTGCAGGCAGCATAACGTTCTCCACAGCGTCTCCAGACCCTGTCACGTCTGTCACATGTGCTCAGGTAAAACCTGCTCTCATCTGTGAAAAGCACAGGGCACCAGTAGCGCAAAAAAATCAGTCAGAAAAAATGAGGAGGGACAAAATGTCAATGACCTCCACCGTTCCTGTTTTGGGGGGTGTCTCATTGTTGCTCTTCTAGTGCACCTGTTGTTAATTTAACACCAAAGCAGCTGAAACTGATTAACAACACCCCTACTACTTAACTAACCAGATCAATATCCCAGAAGTTGAACAGAGTTGATTCTATACTCTGATTCCTTAAATTTTTTTGAGCAGTGTATATACTGCTTTTTGTGACATCACAAATAACAGGCAGTTTTTGCAGCTTAGCGTCCATATATGGACGTTATGGACTGGAAGGTCGGCATGTTGTGAAATATCAGTAACAGTATTTACGTACTGTGAAGAATATTCTGTTAACTTGAGCCCTTTAGAAGGACAATATTGCAGACTGCTAAAGCTGGAACAATGAAGTATTGATATATTTTATAGTGCTATTTAGAAGGACAAATACACCAATACAAAGTCAGTCCGTGCCATGACAGCTGATCTACCCTGGTCATAAACAGCTATAAAGATCAGCCTGTTAAACACCTTTATCTTCAGCTTCTATTTGCTGGTTTAGACTTGTAAGGTGGATGAGGACGTCACGGTCACCACCTGCACACGTTACAGGTCTTATTCAACTGTGCTAACAAAACATAAAGCAATTGTTCTTCTGCCATCAAACACTGTAGCTGCCCATCTCCACTCCTCTGCTATCTGTATGTGAACAGCATCAAGCTGTCACTGAGGAATGAGCAAAGAGCACAAAGGAGAACACTGTTGACAGTTAAATCATCAGCAGAGCGACTGTAGACTTAGCCGCGTGAGATCATGTCACCGCTCCATGCTCAGCTATACGGCTGTTTGTGATGTATTGACTGTTTTGAAGTTTGAAGGCTCTGTATACTGATACAGGGTTCATCTGGAACGGACAGCCAACGTACAGCTTCCTTTTAGGGTTAGTGAGCCATCCAGTGTATACAGTTTAGAGCCCATAGCAATGTAGATGAATAAATGAATACATGTCTGTATAATTGAATGATTAAGATGTAAACAGAGTTATTCAGAGTTGTTTGGTGTCAAATGCTCCATTCTAACTTCAAACCTTCAAACTTACTGAGTTGAAATTGCTCACAGGGGTGAAACCGGACGTCTGCCCCTAAAAGCCCCTTCAGAAAAGGGTAATGAACTGCTAATAAATTCGCTGCTTAATTTATGGGAATTTCAAGAAATATTTGGCCTGAAGAAGCCAACTTTGGCCTCGTTCCACTTTGAACCTGGGAACGCAAACACACCAAACAGATCTGGGAACACACTCTTCAGACGAGCTTTGGATTTGATGAGCTCAGAATGTCCAAAGCAACCACTGCAAAGCTATGTGCCGTGATCAAACCATCTACCGGCCACAGTCACCGGCCACCCACACCAACTAACAAGAGAATCGCCACAGCGTTATACAAGCTGGCGAAACATTGGATAGAAAGCTGTGGAGCAGGGCTCAGATCAGACCGTCTCAAGATACCTGAGATGATTCAAAATATAACATGTTTAAAATGTGAAGAATAAAACCGGCAATCAGATGAAGCAATCACATCAGCTACCAGAGCTACCATGTTTCCTATCACTATGTAAAAGATGCATGAGGCTTCTTCTTCAGCAAGTCGGACAGTAAGCTCTTAATACAAATAGTTCAGTAGTTTAAGAATAACAATAAAACATTCATCTTCTGCTACCACTTATCCTTATGGGTTGTGGGGAGGTGCAGGAGCATATCCCGGCACTCAGTGGGCAGGAAACAGCCTGGACAGGCCGCCAGCCCATTGCCGGGCAGACATGTACACATTCACACCTTGTGGGCAATTTAACAGCTCCAATCAAACTCCACACGGAAAGAACCCTGGACTCACCAGCTAGGAATTGAACCCAGGCCGTCTGCCACCATGCTACCCATAATACAACAGGTCAGATGTATTCATTGTATTCCCATTCCAGCATTTTGCTGCTGTGGGAACAAAACTTTATATCTCCAACTTCACAGGAGAAGAAAAAAATATTTTTTTAATGCAAGTCAATGGAACCCGACTTTTCCTCCAAGTAATTTTGGGCCATTTGGGCCACACAATGTGAAGAGCTACATATACTTTTAAATGATGTCCAAAAGAATGGAGATTTTGGAGGTTTTGCTCTGACTTCATAAAATATAGTTTGGGGAACAAACTAAAGGAAACTCAATATTTTGGTTTTGTTACATCATTATATTTAAATATCATATAGAAATCACTATTAAATGAGAAGAGCAGAGTAAACAGCAAAGCCATGTTGTTGTTCAACCTTAAAGGGCTTGTATTTGTTGAACTGAATTTGCTCTAAGAAAAACTGTTGCTTTTGTTTCTCAGACCACCCTTGAAATGTCCATGCTTTGTTTCATGTTACTACACTGCAGTTCCTTACACTGTAATCTACTGGTAGTGCTGCCACCATCAGGTGAAAGGAAGAACTGCAATGCTGTCTGGGTGGGCTACACTCTAAAACAGAAGTCACAGGCTAATTAAACACTGTCTGCTGTCCGTAAATTTGACTCGTTTTATAGGAAGACGCTCAGAGACCCTCAGAAAAAGGCTCTGTATTAACAATTAAATGACCTTCTGTATTCCCCACTGGTTTACATATAAGCACAGCTGGGACACTGTGTTTCTACTGGCCCTGGATTGGCCCAGCAACAATCGTACGTATCAGCAGAGTCTGTGACCTTCTGACCTTTTGACTGATTCCTGTTAGCAGCTGGAGAAAGAACAGCAGCGATCCAGAGTTCAATATAAACATGAGTATATCGGAGAGCGGGAGACGGGGGCGGAGGAGAGAAAGTTAGATGAAGGGCTAGAAAGCACAACAGAGAGTGAAGAGAGAGTTGTGGGACAGAGAAAGAAAGAGAGAGTGAGGGAGAAACTAAAAAAAAACAAAACGAGACAAAGATAAACAGGGAGGGATAAAGAGAAAGGGAGAGAGAAGAAAGTAAAAGAGATGAGAAGGGGTGGAGTGAGAGAGCAGGAAGGAATGTTGGAGGAACACGACGTCATTCATGAGAGGTGGAATGAAACGGAGAGAACGGTGTAAATATTAGAGATGAGCAGCTGCACCTGGCAGAGAGAGGAAAACGAAAGGTTTGCACCGGCGCTTTGTTACTGAAAGAGAAGCGTTAAAGCAGTAAAGCTGTGGACAATGCTGCAGAAGGCTGACCATCTCCACCTGTGGAAAGATACTCTCACCTCCACCACAGTAGAGTAACTCTGATCTCCACTACAGTACAGTAACTCTCACTTCCACCAGAGTACAGTAACTCTGACCTCCACCTGTGGACAGCAACTTGATCTTCACCTGTGGACAGCAACTTGATCTTCACCTGCGGACAGTAACTCTGATCTTCACCGATGTACAGCAACTCTGACCTCCACCTGTGATCAGCAACTTGATCTTCACCTGCGGACAGTAACTCTGATCTCCACCTGTGGACAGTAACTCTGACCTCCACCGGCTGACTTTGTCTGTGGACAGTAACTCTGAATTCGTCTGTGGACAGTAACTCTGACTTTGTCTGTGGACAGTAACTCTGACTTCGTCTGTGGACAGTAATTCTGATCTTCACCTGTGGACAGTAACTCTGACCTCACCCTGTGGATAGCAACTCCAATCTCCACCTGTGGACAGCAACTCTGATCTCCACCTGTGGATAGTAATTCTGATCTCCACAGTAACTCTGAACTCAGTCTGTGGACGGTAACTCTGATCTACACCTGTGGACAGTCACTGTGATCTACACTTGTGGACAGTAACTCTGATCTACACCTGCAGACAGTAACTCGGAACTCAGTCTGTGGACAGTAATTCTAAACTCCACCACAGCACAGTAACCCTGACCTCCACCTGTGGACAATAACTTTGATCTCAACCTGTGGACAGTAATTCTGATTTCCACCTCGGTACAGTAACCCTGACCTTCACCTGTGGACAGTAACTGTGATCTCCACTTGTGGACAGTAACTCTGATCTCCACCTGTGAATAGTAACTCTGATCTCCACCTGTGGACAGTAATTCTGATCTCCACCGCAGTACAGTAACCCTGACGTCCACCTGTGGACAGTAACTCTGATCTCCACCTGTGAATAGTAACTCTGATCTCCACCTGTGGGCAGTAACTCAGATCTCCATGCACGGACAGTAAATCTGATCTCCACCTGCAGGCAGTAACTCTGATCTCCACCTGTGGGCAGTAGCTCGGATCTCCATGTGCAGACAGTAACTCTGATCTCTACCTGCGGACAGTAACTCTGATCTCCACCTGTGGACAGTAACTCTGATCTCCACCTGCGGACAGTAACTCTGATCTCCACCTGTGGACAGTAACTCTGATCTCCACCTGCAGACAGTAACTCTGATCTCCACCTGTGGAGAGTTACTCTGATCTCCACCTGTAGACAGCAACTCTGATCTCCACCTGCGGAGAGTTACTCTGATCTCTTCCAGCGGACAGTGACCACCCACTCTCTCTCTCTCTCTACAGGTGAGTTACCTGATTGCTGAATCCTCTCAGTACTCTCTTCAGCTGAGTTTAAACGGCCTGTTTATCAGATGCTCATCAGATGTTTGTCAAATGTCTATCAGATATTTGTTAGCTGTTTACCAGATATTTCTCAGGTGTTGTATGGGGTGTATATCAGATCATTCCAAACCAAATTATGACTGGTTTTAGTAGAGAAGTCCACAGAGACATCTTTACTGGACCTTCAGGATAAAAAAAAAAAATGAAGTTGATGAGAACACATTATATAGTGTTACAGAAATCCTTCACGTCCTTATGACGACGTTATGTTAAAGGGAAGAGGCATTTATTAACAGACAATATTTCAGACTTGCCAGCAGAGTCCACAGTAGGGAGTCTGGAAATGACATGCTATTGTGTACCAACCCAGTGTTTGTGATGGCTGGTGTTTGCCGGGTAACGATGCTTGGACATACCCTGAGTAAAATACTGCTGCTAATATAAACTCAGGCCTCGTGCCACCAATTCATGTTTACTTAAAGAATGCTGACTCTCGAGAACCAACATACTTAAAGATCAGGTATTGATAAACAGCCCACACCGTAAATGATGGGGTTGACTTTGCAAAGAAGTAGACCACCTAGTTTAAGATGTATTGGCCAAAGTGCGAAACACAACATTGGGTCCTGGGGTTTTAACTTCTTAAAACCCTGAGTAGTAGATTGGTTCACCCGTTGGGTCTTCATAGGCTAGCAGCTGTAATTATGGCTGGGATACCTCTAAAAAACTTTACACCACACCACAGCAGAGTAGCATAGAGCAAGAGTTTTGTGGAAACAGTAGATCAAATCAAAACAGAAGAGATGTGTCAGGTAATGTGTGGTAGACCACATTACGAAACTAGGAAAGGGCATTTCCGGAAGACTTCCGGAGCAGCTATAGTGAGTGAGCCAGCAGCCGGCCAATGCTGGAGAAGGTATAGTATAGGGATAGTTTGTTTAGCACCCCTCAAGCAAATAAAATTGGCACCACCACCTAAGGATGTGTGGTTTACTGGGGGCTAAGCATGGAGGACTCAGTGGGGCTTTTGGGTGGGTAGCCTTCATAAGTTACAGGTTGGGGTTGAATAAACTACTCAACTTATATATACATTAGTTGGCATCATGGGCAGCGACAGTGCTCAGAGACAGTGCTTGGCTTTGGCGGTAGGGGACTAATTAGTAGCAGAGCCTGTTTATGAAGAACATGGCAAATTCTCATTCCTCCCATTGTACCATGGGCCAAAACACAAGAGGGCACCCATGAGCAAGTCTTTAATGAATGGTGGTGAATAATGTGCTAAAACTTGGTTACATATAACCTATATGGTAATCTTCTAATCTTCTACAGGCTTCTTTATCACCAAACCATGCTTCCACACAACTGCTCGTTGTCTGAAAACACATACATCTACCCTGACCCATCATGGTGCCCCGAGTCTAGAGAGTGCATCATGTGGAACGTGAGCTTGGAAGACCTTCCAGACCTTTGCTTGAGTCGTACTGAGTACCTGGCGAAGCATCTGGGTCACAGGCGTTCACCGCTTTTCATCCCCATGTGCATCACCTACTTGCTGATCTTCTTGGTCGGGGTGGTGGGTAATGGACTCACTTGCATAGTCATCGCCGGACATCGGGTCATGCGGACCCCCACTAACTATTATCTGTTCAGCCTGGCCATGTCTGACCTGCTAGTGCTGCTTCTGGGACTTCCATTGGAAATCTACGAACTCTGGTCCAATTACCCATTCTTGCTGGGCACCAGCGGTTGCTATTTCAAGACATGCCTCTTTGAGACCGTCTGCCTGGCTTCAGTGCTAAATGTCACATGCCTGAGTGCTGAACGTTACGTGGCTGTAGTTCACCCACTGCGTGCCAAGCATGTGGTTACAAGGGCTCATGCCAAACGGGTAATCGTGGCCCTGTGGTTGGCATCTTTCATCTGCGCCCTGCCCAACACCAGTTTGCATGGAGTCCTGGTGCTTCCACCACGCTTTGGACATAGCTTTCCAGATTCAGTCGTGTGCGGCTTGGTACGACCCGCCTGGATCTACAACCTGCTGGTTCAGGTGACGGCATTGCTCTTCTTCCTGCTGCCTATGCTTACCATCAGTCTGCTGTATCTGCTCATCGGCCTGCAGCTGAGGCGTGAGAGGCTGACAGATCACACTAAGGCTTGGCCTGGGCAGAGCAGGATTTATATGGCACAGAGTGTCCAGCGGAGAGCACGACACCGTCAGGTCACCAAAATGCTAGGTGAGTTGCAACACATTCATAGCCTACTTTATTGTAAACCTCCACCTTAGCCTCATCTATCTCCCCTTTGTGGGTGTACAGTTAGAGACTGTAGCTCACCTGTTGATGCAGAGTTTGTGCTAGCCGTCTTCTAGGAGGCCATTCCTGCAGAGTTTAGCTCTGGTCCAAAGTAAATGACAAAAATGATGATAATAATAATAATAATAATAATAGTAATTATGACATAAATTTATATCGTCAACTGTGAGGAAATTTACTTAGCCTTGGGAAAACTCTTCAGCCATGTGGAAAACTGACAGAGCAAGGGGTTTGCTGGTAAGCCAGGAGAAACTCTTCCACCTGGAGGCCCAGGAAAATTCCTCAGCCACAGGGTAAACTACTGCAGGGAAAGGTGTCTCTGCTGGCAAACCAAGGAAATGTCCTCAGTCACAGGCCCAGGAAGACTCCTTAGCCATGATGTAAACTCGTCAGCCATGGGCAAATCTCTCTTGGGCAACCTTGGAAAACTACTCCACCCCAAGTAAAACTCCTCAGTTTTGGCAAAAAGGTCACTCTGCCAGCCTCGGTAGAAGGTCTCTCTGCTGATGTGCCCAAGAAAACTCTTCAGCCTAGGAAACAGGTTCTTCTGCCGGAGAGCCTAGGAAAATTCCTTAGCCATGGGGAAAGATCTCTCTGCTAGTGTTCCTGGGAAAACTCTTCAGCCCTGTGGAAAACTCTTCAGCTGTGAACCCAGGAAAACTGCTCAGTGTGAGAGAAAAATGTGTTAGTCAGGTTTCTCAGTTGACAGGGTAAAACAGACAAGACCGATGTGAAGCGGCCGCCAGGTGCACAGCGTACTCACACCTGAAGTGACAAGTCATATACATGCACAGTTATGATGATCATCAACACCTTTATCCACCATGCTTGATTTAGCATCAAAAACCCTTGACTAGTTGAATAATATTTGGGATTTGGATAAGATTTGTGTTAGAGCTAAAAACCTGCAGGAAAGTACATTTTCCAGGAGGAGGCTAGATATTGTAGGTTATCCTCGCTATTGAAGATGTTGTTTTCCTAAACTATTAATTTTCTTAAACTATTGATGCCATTTTCTGCAATCACATTATGCTGATTCCTGGTTTTACATGCTGTGCAATTTTTCCTCTAACAGTCGTGTTGGTGATTGTATTCGGGATTTGCTGGGCGCCGTTCCATATCGACCGCGTCATGTGGAGCTACATCGACAACTGGACCGGAGATCACCACCGTGTCTATGAGTTTGTCCACCTGGTCTCTGGCATCTTCTTCTACTTGAGCTCCGTGGTCAACCCCATTCTCTACAACCTCATGTCCTCCCGCTTCAGGGACATGTTCCGTGAGGTTGCATGCCGAAAGAATCGCAGTCACTCAAGCGTCACCCAGATGACCCGGCGCAGCACAATCTGTGAGAAAACGGCCTATACTACCAGACTCTCTCAAGACATATCAGCAGGCATGCAAGTATAGAGCTCAACAGGAACAGGAGCTCTGTGACCTCTTGAATGAACGTCAACATGAACCAGCACTCACACCAACTGATTTCTTCAGTCTAGAATTGAAGAAACGTCACAAATCCTTAGATACAGGTTACAAATATCAGGCAAAATATCGCAATAATACGTTTTTTGCACGTTTGTACGTTTGATTTACCGCTGCTGTGTGGTCTGTACTGTACCTGAATACTCAAGCTGAGTTTGGTTCCCCTTTATGCCAGGGTTCCACGAAATGTGGACTATCGGTTGGTCAAACGCAGTCACCATGAATCATCAGTGGAGACAGAACACGATCTAGACAGAGTTGCATTATGACGCTTCACATTTGAAGTGTTTACTGATAACACCAGCTTTGTAAGAGAAATCATGTGACCATCCCACAATCTCCAGGGAACTACTTCTGTGGGACTTTTGAGCCATGGCGTTTGAACACAGGTATTCGTCCAGGGTATGTACAGGTCTAGGTTTGTATTAGTAACTGTATTGTGGTGTACTGGGGGTGGAAGAAGCCTCAACTAACCCCATGGGATGTTTCCCCCAGTCAAGCTCCACTATTTTCCAGGTACAGCTGACTTTGCAAGGTACAACATTCAGGCAACATGTTGCATGTTGGGAGTTGCTTGCAACACAATTTGTGCAATGCTATTCAAAGACAACACCAAAGTTGTATGCAGCACATTCAGATACTCTGCTACAGACAAATTAGCAAGTCATGTCTTCATACATTGTACCATACTGTTATAATAAGAGCTGTTTGATACATATATTTTCTGGTTGTAATTACTGTTATTTCTGGTTGTAATTACTGTTATTTCTTGCCCTATTTTATAGATCGCTCATTTATGTATTTGATTTCTTTTTATTTGGTGCAGCTTGATGTCTAACTCGTTCTATCTTAGTTGTTCTTTGCAGGCAACATAACCATGCCGATCACAACAGCAGTTGAGCGGCAACAAAGAAGCCGTTTAAACAGGTGTCAAGGTTAGCCCGCTTATTAATGCAGCTTAGAGAAACTCAGGAATCTCACAAAATGAAGAACTACAAACCATGCATACTGTTAATCGGGAGGGCCTCATTGTTTTATTTTCTTGTCCGGTGATCCAGCGAAATGACCTGTGTGAAAGCATGTCGTTTGACACGATCACATGATGTTACCGCTGTTTTGGTTGCCTGTTTTCGCGAAACTTGCTGCGCAATGCTTCGGAGTTGCAGGACGCTTCACATTATACATTTAGCTTCATGTAGGTTTAAAGTTGGGTTCAAACAAAGTTGCACGCAAGTTTCATTGTGTGAAGCCATTTGAAGTCTGTCCCATAGTTTGTAGCAGTGGTGTACGCTAAATAGTCAAGCAGGTCTTAAAACCGTGAGTGTATCTGTGAAGGAAGGTTTAGTGTGGACGTGTGCACCGTGTTTCTCCATGTTCGAGAAATGGGACATTCTTGGACATTGACTGGAAAGCACATGAGAGCACACAAACATGTGTACCCAAGTGTGAACACTGGGACCAGGGTGACATAGCATTTTCACTCTGTCCCTGTTATCTTGCTCATCTACATTTAGCTTGTACCTCCTCCTTATAATCATCAGCCTCAAGCTGTGTCTTGTCAGGCTTCTGTGTATTTATATTTCTTTGATGGATTTTGTTTTCTGTATTACACAGCTCTTGATTTGTTTAGTTTTTGCTGGTGTGCTGCACTTTTCCATGCTTTTCTCATTTTACCAGTTTACATCTCGCTCATGTTTTTTTTTTTTTATCCTCATGGTTTTGTTTCATGGTTCTCTGCATGGTCTCTGCATTAGTCTGCTCTGGTTTAAACCTTTACTGCAGCAAACTTTCTACTAACACGCACATGCATGTAAGAAGTAGACGGATGTGTACACTGTACACTGGACACTTTATTAGAAACACCTACCTTGTACATCCACTTACTGGCCACTTTATTAGAAACACCTACCTTGTACATCCACTTACTGGTAACCTTTTTAGAAACACTTACCTTGTGCTTCCACTCACTGGCCACTTTATTAGAAACACCTACCTTGTGCTTCCACTAACTGGCCATTTTATTAGAAACACCCACTTTATGAATTCATAGACTGACCGCTTTATTAGAAACACCCACCTTGTACATCCACTTACTGTCCACTTTATTAAAAACACCTACCTTGTACATCCACCTTTTCAGAAACACCTACCCTGTATGTCCACTAACTGGCCACTTTATTAGCAACACCTACCTTGTGCTTCCACTAACTGGCCACTTTATTAGAAACACCTACCTTGTATGTCCACTAACTGGCCACTTTATTAGAAACACCTACCTTGTATGTCCACTACCTGGCCACTTTATTAGAAACACCTACCTTGTACGTCCACTAACTGGCCATTTTATTAGAAACACCTACCTTGTGCTTCCACTAACTGGCCACTTTATTAGAAACACCTACCTTGTACGTCCACTAACTGGCCATTTTATTAGAAACAATTGTTGTAAACATCAGATGGAATTACTGTTATAATAACACACTTGATATAAAAAGAATATGTATGATATACTTTCTAGTCCTGACTCTGGGGTTTTCATGTTGAACTGCTTTTTATTTTAGAGACAGTCTAAGAACAATTATTAAATCAGATGTATATGACAAAAACGGAATACTAAATAAATGTCCACAGTGATTCCCAAGGCAAATCTGATTATTTTGCCAAATAGGCATATTCACATTCATACACGTTGCTGTTTTCTCCAGCTTTACATGTGGAAGCTAATAAAGGCTCTAATAGATGCAAAAAGATGATTATAGTATATGTATATGCATTTCTGAAACTGAAACATACATGTCTGTACTTTTTAGTATTTAAAATGATTTTAAACTCTGTAAGAATTATTAGTTTCGAAGTCTTGATGGAAACAAAGGTTATATTCTTGAAAACTGACCTGATCAGGATGATCTTCTGTGTAGAATCTAGGTAGACAAATCGAAGCAAATCGAACCTTTCCTATTGGTTAGGAATTCAGGAGCTGGACTGAAGGCCTTACATGTTAGATTAACCCACAGCATAATTAGGGAATGACAGTGGAAACAACTAATCACAACTGGATTTACAACAGGTGGGACCAATTTAGTGAGAAGAACATCGGTCCAGTAAGTTCTAGATACATCACAGACTGAATACCAGCCGCAGGGGGCTGTCAGAAACAGAAAACAGGCCAGCAGCTCTAGTTCAGTCCTGTCTACTGACAGAGTCACTGTGAACCTCTCTTACAAAAATGAAAATTAACGTTCATTTTATTAGGTAAAACTAAGTAAAGTACCACAAATATACTTTATGTAGTAAGTATAATAATATCAATGTACAAATAGTAAAATTGTAACTGTACTATTTCAATACTTCTTGGGACTAAATTGGCCTCTTTTTAGTTAATGAAAGTAAACTTTAAGGTTACCTCAGTTGGAGGAGAAGTAAGCTTTAAGGTTACCTCAGTTGGAAGAGAAGGAAACTGGTTTAGATCTAATTTATTTTGTACCACAACGATAATAAAATAAACGCATAGATATACTGTTAGTTTACTAGTTAAATTCTTCTATCCCACTTTTTAGTTTATAAAAGTGTATCTTGTGTATACTTTAAGTGTAGGAGTAGTAAACTTTGAGTTTACATCTACATAAGTGCATAAAAAGTGAACTGAAAGAATGCTCACTTATTTTAAGTTTAAATTAAGTATATACTAAAAGCTGTAAGGGCTGCTAAAAAAAGTAAAGTGTGCTAATACGTCTGTTACAAGCCTCATATGAAATACTGAATGTGTTTACAAGTTCTAAATGTCTGTATTTAATCTAGAACAGCCAAAAATGTTCATATGAATGGCCTTTGGCTAACAACACTAACAAATTACTAAAACTCCTTAGTGATGCTAGTCGAAGTTCGCATTATCATGGAAGCAGGTTTCATCATGTCTTGACTAGGTTCTGATGAATGCCTGTCTGTAATGGTCATGGTAGTCATTAAGGCTTTTTGGGTCCACATCACCCACTTATCAAGCAGTAAAACATTTATTAGCGCTGTTCCACAGAAGCAGACGAGTACCAAGGAACATCTCTTAACAAGGTCTTCCAGCCACAGCTTTTTGTGTGCATGCACTTTTGAGAGCTTCAGCTTCTAAAAGCCCTGTTTATATTTCAGGTTTACTCCTGAAGGGAACATTAAGCAGCTATAATGAATCCACCGTCACCACTGCAGGCCAATAGAGGAGATTATAATAATGAATGCACACACTCACAGAGTGATTCCATGATTGGGATGTTATTTAGCCTTTTTAACTGTAAACAGTTAAATTGTTTTCAACACTGATTCCAAGAAAAAGTGTATTTATACATTCCAAATGGTGTTAGCGCATCTCATGAACAGGGTTTCTTTGCTAACAGTGGCTTAAATGAGTAACAGAGTTGAGTTCTTAGCATAGAATTAGCAAAAATCGCAAACTATAGTTAAGATACTTAACATTCATGTGAATGGCATTGATGAGGTCGTAAAGGACATGGGAACGATTTACCTAAACTGAACCTTTTTAAACAAATCATTTATTTTCAGTCTAATATGTTGGGTAACAGGGTTTCAAAGTAACTTTGTCAGTCAGTATCACAACATCAGTGGAAATAATGATAAAAAAAATAAATAAAAAATTCAGATGGTGCAACTTCCTGTTGAACATTATTTCATGTTTCATTAACCCAAACTTTAAATGTCTGTATTTAATCTAGAACAGCCAAAAATGTTCTTATAAATGCCCACTGGCTAACAAATCTTAGCGTTAGGGGTTAGCGTTCCTTATGTATCTTAGCAGGTTAGTGTTCCTCATGTTTTGATGAATTGAAGGCCTGTCTGTAACAGTCAGGGTAGTCACTAAGGCTTTTTGATTCTGCTTCTGCACATTTCCACTTATCAAGCGGTAAAACGTTTATTAGTGCTGTTCCACAAAAGCAGACGAGTACCAAGAAACATCTCTTAACACCGTCCTCACATGCACACCGTCCTGCTTGAGTGTTTCAGCTTCTTAAAGCCCTGTTTATATTTCAGGTTTACCCCTGTAACTAATCCGCCGTCACCACTGCAGGCCAATAGAGGAGGACAATTAATGCACACACTCACAGGGTGATTCCATAATTGGGTTTCTATGTAGTTACAAATATGTGAATGGTATGAGGTCTAAAGCACTGATAAAGGACATTCAAACGACTCACTTAACCTGTGCCTTTTCAAACAAATCATTTATTTCCAGGTTTATGTTTCAGTCTAATATTTTGGGTAACAGGGTTTCAAAGTCACAACGGAACGTCCTGTTGAACAGCTTACTTACAGCTTGACACGTAAGGATAAGATGCTAAATAGATTCAGGTCTTCACATTTACATACGTATTTGCCAGTGGTGAACTGTGGGCTGTCAGAGATCAGGCCCTCAAAAAGGTCAAAACTCGGTCAAAGCATGAGGTAAAAACTCATCCCAGCAAACATGGACACACTGACCCTTTGTGGGCTAGCTGTGGGCACTGCGGCCCAGGGCTAGCCTATCTAAATCCCAAACAGGCCAACACTGTTTTTCTGTTGGCAGCCTGCACATTGGAATGCCCATTCAAATCCCATGGCCAAAATGGGCCAATGCACTTTTCCCCCCATAGGCCCAGGTTAGGTATTCTTTGGGCAGCCAATATTCTCAGCCTGCACCACTCCCTGTAGGTCCAGTGTAGGCATGTTTCTGTCACGCCTGCTGGCTCTCCTCTCATCCCCGATCTCCCGGACTCCGTTTCCCATAACCCACCACCTGAGGACGCCGCTTTCACATGTCCGTCATCGCCCAATCCCGTTCCGCTTTTCAGATCTAAGTCGCCAGAATATTGATTTCACCTGTAGCTAATTAAGGTCTGTTTGTACAAATACTCCTCTCTCCCACTGACCCATTGCGAAGTATTGCCTCATTGTGCGTACTAAGCGGTTTCTCCCTGTTATTGTTCTCATTAGCTTCCCTGGTTTGACTCTATTTTGACTTTCTGGTTTACTCTTGTGTCTTTTCCCTTTGGATACTGTTGCTGGTCTGGTTGTTTTGCCTGGTTCCGACTTCTGCTCGTTTCCTTGCTCAGACTCAGTCCTTGCCCTCTTGGTTAGGTCAGCTTTGATCTTGTTGTTCCTGTGTTGTGCTACCAGCCTGTTTAATAAACATAGCTTTGCTTTTAGCTCAGCACGCGTCACAGTCTGTCTGTCCATCATCATAGTTTGCTGGGACCTCTACAATAATGCTAGTTTTTGCTTAGCACCCCTATGGAATTCTAGTAGTTTGTCAGTCACTAGGCCTGTAGCAGTTTCACGGTGACTCTTTGAGAAGGGGGGATTGTTTTTTCCAGTCCTTTTTTGTCTGTTTCAAACAACCAGTTGAACTGTAATCCACTGGCATCCACAGAAGGCCTAGTTTTGCTCATAAATTGGTCCCATCTATTGTAAATCACACCGACTGTATGAATCTACTGTCACTTCATAACTATACTAATGGTTAATCTGTTGCGTTAGGACTTCTCTTCAGCTCTTGAAGTCCTAACCAGTAGGAGAACTTGCTGCTTGGTTATATCTACCCAGATACTACAGAGAAAATGAGCATGATTGGACCATTTTTAAGAATTTAACCCCATCGTTTCCATCAAAACCCCAACAGTTAAACCAGAGTAGGCCTCTGAAGGCCTAAAAACCTCTCCCCTGGTATTTTGCTATGTAATATTAATGGGACACATGTGGCACCTTAATCATGCAAACAGCCCACAGACATACACACTGTCACCATTCTGAACGTTTAATTCCAAGCACTTCTATCTGTTACGGCATTCACTGACTGATGTTAGGAACCAAAGGAACCAGCTCTTTGAACTCTGCTCTGAAGTTAGAATCTCTAAATCCCTTTCACAGTAACAGAGGTGAATTATAGGCACATCTAGGATCTGTTTGTTCCATAATTGAGTTTAGATCTGATAGCATTCAGTTACTAATGCTTCTGCAACTTCATCCAATAAACTGTCTTTGAACAGTGTCTTGGACTCACGTAACTATAGCATGTCTCTGCTGTGTTTTCTTCAATTTACCCATTGCTAGGTTGGACAAGCTCAATCCCAGAAACTGGGATATGTCACAACAGGAACAATAGCTTCGTTTACATACAGCCTGAAAATCTATTAATCAAACTAATAGGCCAATCGGAATATGTACATATGTATATACACCTCAATAGGAATAGAGTAATCCAAATGAGTCCATTCCGAATACAGTTTCTATCCTGTAAATAATCTGTTAAACAGAGTCATGCTAACAGCTGTATCTGATAACATTCCCACATTCTGGAAAGTTTAAGCAGGTTCTGTGTTGGTAGATTTGTGCCATAGCGGAAGTTTAACATGGAGTACAACATGGTGGGAGCGGAAACCGGTCTGCAGAGGACACAACGTTTATGCCTCAAGCTTTAAAAGACTTAGCTCTCAGGATGGATGGTCGGAAAGCTCGCAAGAACAAGCTGTTCGGACTAGTATATGAGTAAAGGAAGGACTGTTCGAGGTTTACACCAACTATAGAGCAATCAAAAACATACGGAGGTTTCTCAGGTCAGCGTATTACCGAGCTAACAACCAGGAAGGTAAACACGGTTCAGGTCCGTCCCCTTTTATGCTTCATGGAATTACTGGCAACATAGATGTACATGTGAAATACATTTTCCTGAGTCCAGGAAAATACAACCACAAGCGCACCTGAAAGCTCAGGTGACTGCAGCTCATCTCACTCTGACTGGACTCACATGATGCTCGCTGCCATGATCACATCTACACTATGGTGGTGCTCTATTTGTGCATGTTATTTTGTATCCGATTATTCATTTAAATCTGTGTTACAACATTCGCTGATTGATGTTAGGCCTGATTCTAGAGTCTGTTGGGGTCCTAGGTAAAAATCCACAGGGGGCCCCTCCAACCAGAGTTCACCACCGTTATGTAAATAATCTGACACCAACAAAAAATTGCAAAATGCAAACTTTTTTTGTTTGTCTCAAAAGTTCACATTACTATTATTTTCTAAAGAGAAATATAAACAATATTTAAAAACTTTACAAATAGAAAAATCACACATAGAAATATACCCTTGGGGGGGCCCCCCCACTAGCCTGGGGCCCCAAGCATTTGCCTGCTTGCCTCTGTTAGAACTTGTTGGTACCACATTAGCTAAAGGAAAAATCTGGATTATTTAATATTAATTTTGTGTACAGACTTATTCCACCACAAAGCAGAGTGGTAATCTCTCAGACACTGTTAAGTGATAAATGCACTTAAAAGTGTTCAGTGGTTTCTGAGGTAGTTCACTGAGGTAGTCTTCAGTGAATCAAATAAATCTCATAAAGCTGAGTATGTACTAATTAGCTGGACTAAAACATTTTTATGTGATTATATATGCTCACTGGACAAAAAAACGAGTCCCCTATGACTGAAACGTACCTAATGGAGTGTAACACCTCCACAAGCACCAATAACAGCTGGGATTGGATTTGGCATGGACTGACATGTTTCTGGATGTCAACGTCCAGATACTCTTGCATCAAAGAATTGGCCAGTTGGGCCAGTTTTGGTAGACGCCTTCCCTGGTGTTTAATTAGTGTTCGAGTTAATTCCTCAGATTTCCAAGAGGATTCAAATCTGGGGATTTTGCAGGCCAGTCCAGATGTGTGAACGCTTCTGAATGTTCATCATGTCAGTCATTTACATTTGGAGCCCTGTGAACATGAGAACTGTCATTTTGGAATACCAGGATAGGAATGTTATGTTCCTCGGTACGATGATAAGCAATAAAAAAGCAATGACAAACAAAAGGTTGTCAAACAGCTCAGTGTAGGCATTGTGGTTCAAATTTACTGTCACCTCAACCAAAGAACCCATTTCCACACCCCCAGAACACCGCACCTCAATCGGAATAGAGTAGTCCAATTGAGTTCATTCCATATACAATTCCTATTCTGTAAATAATCAGTTAAACAGGTATAGCCATGTAAACGGCTGTACCCGATTACATTCCCAGTCAGAAAGTTTAAGTAGGTACTGTAAAAGTGTATTTACGTCATAGTGCAAGTTTTTAACATTCATCATGGCGGCAGCAGAAGCCGGAGGAAACGAAGTTTCATCTGTTCATTCCTTTATTCACACCAGCATTGTTCCTTCATCCATTCATTCCTATATTCACAATAACATTGTTCCTTCATTCGTTTACTCCTTTATCCATGCACCAACATTGTTCTTTCATCCGTTCATTCCTTTATCTATATACCAACACTGTTTCTTCATCCATTCATTCCTATATTCACACCAACATTGTTCCTTCATTCGATCATTCCATTATCCATACACCAATGTTGTTCTTTCATCCATTCATTCCTTTATCTATACACTAATACTGTTTCTTCATCCATTCATTCCTATATTCACAATAACATTGTTCCTTCATTTGTTTATTCCCTTATCCATGCACCAACATGTTCCTTCATCCATTCATTTCATTATTTATACATCAACATTGTTCTTTCATCCATTCATTCCATTATCTATACACCAACACTGTTTCTTCATCCATTCATTCCTATATTCATACCAACATTGTTCCTTCATTGGTTCATTCCTTTATCCATCACCAACATTGTTCCATCATTCGTTCATTCCATTATCCATACACCAACATTGTTCTTTCATCTGTTCATTCCTTTATCCGTCATCAACATTGTTCCTTCATCCGTTCATTCCTTTATCTTCTAATATTTAGTTTAAGGACTAACTCAAGTGAAAATCTAATTTACTCTCTCCAGTTTGCAGTCGATCATCCGAGACATATTTGGTGTCCAAACTGAGCTCCTCTAGTTTGGATCCAGAGTTATGAGGCTAACGTAATAGTTTAATGAAATGCTGCCAGAAGCCAATATTGGATTTTATGGTAGGTGCAAACAATTGCAAACAATTTTTCATAACTCACAACTGGCTCAGTCTCATGCGTGTGTTGAGCAACTGTTTTTGCGTAATATCCCGCCAACATGAAAGCCCAGCCAACAGAACGATGGAAAACAGAGCCTGTATATGATGCTCCCCTGGAAAGTGCTTCGGCTTCTGAAGAAGAACCAGCTCTTTGAACTCTGCTCTGAAGTTAAAGTCTATAAATCCCTTTCACAGTAACAGAGGTGAATTATAGGCACATGTAGGATCTGTTTGTTCCATAATTGAGTTTAGATCTGATACCATTCAGTTACTAATGCTTCTGTAACTTCATCCAATTAGCTGACCGTGTGAACAGTGTCTTGGACTATAGCCTTACTGTAGCATGTCTTTGGTGTATTTTCTCCAGTTTACCCATTGCTAGGTAGGACAAGCTCAATCCCAGAAACAGGAATATGTCACAATGCCAACAATAGCCACATTTACATTAAACTGGAAAACCCATTTATCCAACTAATAGGTCAATTGGACTACGTACACCTCATTTGTTATAGAGTAGTCCAACTGAGTTCATTCCATATACAGTTCCTATTCTGTAAACAGAATAACAGCCATGTAAACAGAAATATCCAATTACATTCCCAATCGGAAAGTTTGCGCAGGTTCTGTAAATGTGTATTTCATGGAAGTTTGTAATGTTCAACATGGTTGGAGTGAAAAACAGTCTAACCCTAACCGGTCTAACCCTAACCCTAACCCATAGTAGTTGGACTAGTTGGAATTTACCATCTTAATACTTATAATAATTATCTAGTAAAATGGAGTCCGTATCTGACACTTAACTTGAACACCTTAACACCTAGAACTTCAACTGTAAAAGAAAGGAGTAATTTTAGGAAAAATTCCAAATCTAATACTTCCTTCATAAGTAAATGAGTTTTCTGACCTCCATGTGTGGAAAAATCTATATGAACAAATAATTTCCAAGCTTCTCTGTGGCATTATGTAAGTTTGGGTGCCACCCAACGAACAAGAAACAGCAGAGTTTTTTTAAACGCACATGTGAATTGAGTTGATAAATACAGGGCTATCCAAGGAGCAAGCGGTTCTCTGCAAGATTTTTGCTTTCCAGATTTACTCAAACATCTTCAAGGATGCCAAGGCAATGAAAATCATGTCATGAAATGAGAAATAATGAATAAAATGAATAAAAAAAGAAAATAAACTATTTCGTTTTGAATAACAAAGTTTTTAACAATAGTTGCCCATGCAGTTACTGGACTGGTGCGGCTAATTAATGAAACAGAGCACAGAGCAACAGGCCTCAGATGGAAAGAAATCAGTGGAGAACGCTGCTGCTTTCCTAAGGACAAACCGATTAGCTGTAAGGACAAGAAGCCACTCGTATTTAATCTCACAGAGAAACAGCATGTGAACCAAGAATAAGGACTAATAAGGTACAGCTAATAGTAGTCTAATAGCCCTTTTCAACCAAAAGAACCCTGGTTCTTGAACTGGTTCTGTTAAGGCTTCTTAGAACCATGGCACTATCCAGGGAACCAGCCTGCATTTGCACCAGTTTTTCCAGGAACCAAGCAACGTCAAAGGAGATGTCATCAGCATCAACAGAGGGCGCTGTACAGCGGTAGCAACCAGTAGTACCAAGATGGCGGAGTGTCTACCTGCAAGCGCTTGTGCTGTTATTACTGATGTGTGTTTATATCCAGAAAGCAGCTCAGATCAACTACTGGAAATAAGAAGACGTAGAAGAGCTTCTCCAGCAGACCACTGGGTGTCGCCACTGTTGCCTTCTCCTTCCTTAATAACTGACACGCCTAGCAATTTCATCACGGTTCATGCTGAAGAACCTACTACTCTTTGGTTCCAACTGTGAACCAACTTTTTGGGTTCCAAACCTGTTTGTTTTTGGTTGAAACACACAGAACGGATCAAAATTAGGTGTATGAACTGGAATGGAACCCTTTACAGTATATGACCAAAATTATGTAGGCACCACTCTTAATTATGCAGGTGTTTTAGCCATACCCATTGCCCATTGCTCGGTGTATTGCCATGCAATCTCTATAGACAAACACTGGCAGCAGAATGAGTCATATGAAAGACCTGACTCAGTGACTTTAAACGTGATGCTGACGATTTCCATGCTGCAAGATCTCCCCTGGCCAGCTCTTAAGTCCTGTGATTGTGAAATGGAAGCATCAAGGAGCAGCAGCTCAACCATGAGGTGGTAGATCATGCCAACAAGTGGAAAGATCCCAGCCCATTCTCTGTAGCATCAATGGCTCTAGAGCTCCGAACTGCCTCTGGAAGTCAACACAAGAACCGTGTGACCTTGGGACCTTCTTGAAATGGGTTTCAATGCCTGAACAGCTGCTAAGCATTGACTCAAGTGGTGTAAAGCATGCCACCACTGTACTCGGGTGCTGTGGAAACGTCTTCTATGGAGTGATAAGTCACGCTTCACTGTCTGGGTTTCGCGGATGCCAGGAGAACACTAAATACTAGGATGCACAGTGCCACACCTCTACGATGAACTGGAGCAAGTGTGTGCAGGCCATTTCCACTTGAGCAGCTTTTTTCTTCTGTAGTTTGGATCCGAAAATAGCAGTGCAACAAAACTGGCGGGTGTTTCTGACGCTGAGAGTTCTGGAAAACACAGCTCATTGCGAACGTCATGTTGTCCAAGTGCTCTATTCATAGATCCGTTTGTTTAGTACATCCCAGAACTGACTCTCGCTTTATTTTAGAGAAGATTAAAACAAACAGCTGAAAAATGAGTTTACCCACAACTGTTTAAGCACGGTGTGACTTTAAATAGCACTGAGGCGCCATACAAACACAGGTCTGAAGCTTTTATCTCCCAATCACAGATTTACTGAGATTTACTGCCACCTTTACTGCTACATTCAGTCACACTGAGTAGATCCAGCAAAAGAATTCAAGGACAAAAATGATCAAAAAACCACAACAAAAACAAAACCAGATACACAGTCGAGTCATATTATTATGACCACCAGCTAATATCCAGAGTGACCACCATGTGCAGCACGGACAGCAGCTAGACGGGCTGGGAGCGACTCAGTAAGGTCCTGGTAGGTTGTCACAGGTATCTGGAGCCATGCTGACTGCAGCACATCCCACAGCTGCTGGAGGATACTTTGGTGAGGATCCATAGAGCAAACACGACGATCAAGGTGGTCCCACAGATGCTCAGTTGGGTTCCAGTCTGGGGAATTAGGGGGCCAGTGTAATAATTGGAAGTCTTGCTCTAAATGTTGGACATTTCTAGCCGTGTGACATGTCACATTGACTTGCAGGAAGATCCTAAAAATCTATGAGCTGATTAAACTGATAGATCAGCTTAGCACGTTGACCAGCATGGTGTATGTTGTCTTTTTGATGGTTTAGCTGGTCTGACTGGCTGGAACAAGCTTGTCTAGCAACTTAACCTGCTTAAACCGCTGACCAACATAGGATATATTTTGGGTTGAGTTTGATGGTTTAGCGCAGTGCTCACCAACCCACCTCCTGGAGATCTACTTTCCTAGTTTAGTTCCAGCCTGTGTCTAAAATGCTGGCCCCCACCTGCATAGCACTAAGGCACATCATCCAGCCAACCAATAACATCTAAAGACGTTAAATAGCTGGTTAAAAGCAAGCTTGCAGATCTCCAGGACCAGGGATGGTGACTGCTGGTTTAGCAAGTCTGCCTGCACATCTACAGCTTTTTGCAAGGCCTCCCTGGAGTCTCCTCCATGCCTAACCAGCAGAGATGTTCCTGTAGACGATATCAATCAATGATTGATTGATCTGTTTCTAGTATGTTGTTAATCAACCCTCAGGATGAGTACAAATGCTGCTATATCAGTGCAGTGTCACCTGGAAGCAGTGGTGGACGAAGTACACTAACCATGTACTTGAGTAAAAGTAGAGATACCCAAGGTCAAATATTCCTCCAGTGTCAGTAGAAGTTCCTCCATTTAGACCTCCACTGGAGTAAAAGTACTAAAGTATTTACCTTCAAATGTACTTAAGTATGGAGAGTAACAGGAGCATGATTTATTATGGCTCTAATGTCCTATTATCATTTCTGGAACAAGACTCTTAATCAGCTCAGTTTAAGTGAAGAGACTCTAGTGTCTCTCAGTCCACCAGTCTTTAATAGAAGCTCATTAATTAGTCTGACACATCTATTCAAATGATCATAAGCACAGAACACTGAAGGAGAACAGGTTCCATTAGGTAGAACTATAAAATAACTTTTTGCAAACAAGCAAATTTTCGGTTTAAGATTTATTTGTAACTTAGTTACAAGTTTAAATTTAATAAAATTTGTTTTAAACACAGGTTAAACATTAACTAGTCAAAACTAATTTACTGTAAAAGGAAATAGTGTTTGTATACATTCAGAAAAAGACACTCGCCAGTCACAAGTGCATGTGTACATATTTCTATATTGTGGTCTATTTACCCACAGAGTCCGAATCAATCTGTTTGATCTGTTCATTAAGGCTTTGACGTGTGATTGTCAGTCAGTGTTTGCATTAACCCCATCCTGCTTTACCTGCCTTCCTCCAGGTGCTCCTTGATGTAGTCCAGGCCTGAAATGGACATTTCCATGGATGCTAAGAATCCATGAATAAGCTTGTTTCATTTTGACATGTTAAGTTTTCAGGTGCACATAAAACAAAAGGAACTACAAATTTCGCATGATGTAGTGGAGTAAACTAAGTCATGTAAAGTAAAAAGTCATCCAAAATGGAAATACTCCAGTAAAGTACAGATACATGAAAAAACTATGTATGTACAGGAACGAATTACATTACTTTGTCCTATAAGAGCTAGCTAACTACTGGTGCAAAAAAAAAACTGTATTGGTACAGCTATATTAATACCAGCTAGAAAGCCAAAGCACCCCAGTTTTACCATGTACGTATTAATGCCATGCTAGATGCATTTACCACAAAACATTTAATCATTGTATGAAATGTTTACACAGTAAAAAGAGACCTGTCGCTACAGAAAAAAGACCTATGGGCCAATAGCTACCGACGCCCAATAGCTGGAACCTAAACACACCCCTGGACTAGCTCCTAAAACGGCTGCTATCAATATATTCCCTTTGTCATGTATGGATGGCTGAAAAAGTGATGGGTTATTTGTAGATGGTGTGGAGCTACATTCAAGTAGGCCGTATTTCAGTAAAAGGCAGATCCTACAATCACCTGCTAGTACAATTCAAGTCCCCAAAACCCACCCTTGCTTTTAACCCCTGTGTTTCCTCCTGTCTTGAAAAGACGCATGTGGTGATGTTATGGACTCACTTGACACCTGCGAGCTTCTAGTGGAGGTTTACACAGCAGTGTTCTCTAAAACTAGACCAGCAAGTGGTAGAAGTGGCCAGCAGATAGCACCAGCCCTCTCTGTAAGCACAATGTGAGACGTCAGCCCATCTGCTCTGCTTAGGACTTTCGGGGCTGTTTTAATACTTAAAATGGGGACATTCACAGGGACAGCTCCAGCTGGGGACATATCACCAACAATGGGGACATCTGGTCCCCCAATGAACCATCCCGAACTCTATAATGCTTGGAGTTTGCACAACAGCATAAACGTTAGCGCCTATTTCCACTAGCTGCTTCTTGTTGACTCAACTTCTGTGAACACTTCAGTTACCCTGACTGACGTTCTGCTGTCAGCCCTAATGGAAATATTTACTTGGGCTGACACAAGAACGTTTGTTGAAACTAAGAAGTGCAATTCTTTGAGTGGTTCCAGCTTTCCTCCTGTCACATTTACGGCATGTAACAGCTGTATTCACCCAGAGCGATGCAAGGTTTTAATCGTTGTACAGAAGCAGGCAAATGTAGTGCCAGGCTTCTAGCTCAAGAACTCTTTGTGGTGCAGCAGAGAATCAACCCCTAACCTGTCGTGTGGTGAGAAGCAGTGTGACGCACTACACTACACCAATCCTTTACACAGTACCATGCAGACAGCGTCGTGCTGAAGACAGGCTGGTTAACTTGTGATGTTTGTACATAATAAAGTTTGAGGTTTTTATGATCATTTTAAGTTCACTCCATCATGCAAAGTTCGAACTTCACCGTGTACAAATATCAAAAGTCACATGGTCTGACTTCTGCCTGGCAGTATCTGTAGTGTAACAGGAGTGGAGTGCAGTTTATACAGCCTGTATTAAATGGCCCAGTGGTGTACTACTGATTATGCAGGGACTGATGTAGTACAGTGGGTAACACTGCTGCTGACTCATTGGGGTTCGACCCTTTGCTACATCAGAAACAGTCCTTAAGCAAGATGCTGAGGACTACATGGACCACACACATTCTTAGGTTAGCTTGACTGCATGTATGTGTTCCTAACACTGTTTTTTCCTGATGCTCTGAGGGCAGAGGTCACCACTACTGCTCCTGTAGATCTACCTTCATGCAGACCTGAGCTCCAACTGTAATACACCCAACCCGATCCGTTTAATTATTGCCTTCAGAGCTCCTCACTCAAATGAACGAGGTGTGCTAGATTTATGTTGGAGGTGAACCCTGCAGGAAGGTAGACCTACAGTTTCTCTTCAGTCTCTCGGAGGTTCTTCCACATGCGCTTAGGAAGTTTGGAGTCTTGCTTCCTCTCAGTGTTTCTTCCTCATGATCTTATGGAGTTTCTCCTTTTGAGTCTTGGTTCTTCTCAGTGGTTCTTCCTTTTGCTTTTAGGAAGTCTCAAGGTTTGGCTCCTCTTACTGGTTCTTCTACATGCTCTTAGGAAGTTTGTCCTTTGGAGTCTTGGTTCTGCTCAGTGGTTCTTCTCTTCATGCTCTTAGGGAGCTCCCCCTTCAAATCTTTCAAGTGGTTCTTGGTTCCTCTCAGTGGTTCTTCCTCATACTCTTAGAGAGATTCTCCCTTTGAGTCTTGGTTCCTCTTAGTGGTT
>CM067482.1:28948806-28966648 GCA_034552555.1 Semaprochilodus insignis | reverse complement strand
CACCACCAGTTCTCTGTTGCGCCCTCCTTAGAGCTGCAGCCTTCCTCTTCATCACACTGGCATAGTTTCTCCATTCTCCCCTCACATCCTCTGCAGTTCGACTCCATCCATGTCCCACTGGGTTTATCTTCTCAGTGATCTCTTGCCATGTTTTTATTTTTTTTTTTGCAATATTTGTGACTGAATTTTTGAGAAAATGATGTGCTGATTTAGATAAACCTCATCAACCAGCACACTAATTTCTTTGGCAGTAAACTGGGGTTTTTGTGCCATTTTGGTTAATTCACAGGCCTATGGGGCATCTCATTACTAGCACAGAAGTTTATATAGTGTAGAGCATGAACAAGTAGCAGGTGCTTTCTCCCAGATTTTACACCTGCTCTAAATTATTATTGCATGACCAGGTAAAAAGACCAGAGCATAGCTGACACTTTGAATTTGCCCTTCTTGTGTGTGTGTGAGTATTTCTAGGCTTATGAAAAAGATGTTATAAAGTTAATCTTTATAAGAAACATATATCAAGGGGACAACATTGACATCTTTATGATACTTTAGTAAGTAAATTAATAATCACTGAGTGCTTTTGTTGTCCTTATGAAAAAAGTGGGAAGAACACTTTAGCTTCGAACCCTCGTCTGCATGCATGAGAAACCCATCACATTGCAATCGCATGGCGTTTATTGTAATTGCATTATAAGAGCATAAAAATGCATTGGTGTGACTAAATGTTCTTCCATGTGTTTCTTTTAAAAGAAGCTTTGCATATTATTATTATGTTCATAATGATAACGATGCACATTAATATATTATTAATATTTATATTTATTATTATTATTATTATTATTATTATTATTATTATTATTATTATTGTTATTATTTGGGTGTAATATTTTTTAATTAGCATTTGATTGTTGATTCTATTAATATTATTGTTGGATTATTACAATATGAATAAACATGGGTTGCCAATATAATGTATTCATTACGTGATTTCGGTCACAACTATCATATTTTGGCATAATCTTGCCGGTTTTAACACGTTTCCCGCTGTGAAAGTCAGACCGAACACATCTGGAAACATGGTGGTTCAAACCAACATGGTTCAAACTACTGTAGTACTAACAAAGTACGACGCTTTCGGGAAACGGTCGTACTTCAGATGTTAGTTAGTTTAACGATGCATCGTACCACGTCAGTTCAGCGCTAACCTCCATCGTTGTACGGGAAACGCACCCCAGTTTGACCCACGTATTTATTAATTTATTTGTTTATTTTAGTGTTCTTTTTTCTATGCGTGCGTCTTGTCTCTTTCTCTTTTCTTTTGCAGCACGTGTCTTGTCGCTTTTCTTGACTTTTCTCTTATTTTCTTTTTGTGAATACCGCCACCAGCTACCCCTCTACAAAGGTGTAGCAGTCAACGGCTGCTCGGTGGAGGCTTATATGGCCGGCGCATCAGGTGCAGCTCGTTGGGTGATCACCCCGGGGCATTCTGGGGGTTGGAGTTCCGGGCTGTAGTGGGGAGGCGCCACCGCTGCCGCCCTCTGCTGGCAGCAGGAGGCACCGCCCGAACCCTTACAGACTTCTGGCGTTATTTGTATTTTCTGCAGTATCTTCTACATGATGTTACGCAAAACCTCATTTGTGACTTCTCATATTAACAGGCCTTTTTTAGGGGAATGACAGCTTCAGTCTTGGTCACTAAAATTTCAGTCTTAAAGTGAATAATTAAACATAATTTAGAGTGGTTTGGTGTGAAATGTTCAGTTTTAGAGAAACCTACCGCAGAAATGTTCACAGTGGTGGTGATAGGAATCAGACTTCCACCTTTAAAAGCTCTCTTACAAAGTTGTTACATGCACATTATATGCCTGTAGTTATTACATCAAGTCAATTACCCAATTACTTTATGGTGGAGGGATACAGACAGAGTGTTGTGAGGCAAAATAGCCCACAAATGAAAAGATTTTTTTTTCATGTTTGTGTGACTATATTCTATATAAAAACCCACTGGTGGTGTTAATAGTATATAAAATGACTTCAGTTTTGACCTGGTGACCCCCGGTTCCTGTCGCCACCACTGTAAAGAAATCTGTCTACAATCAACCATATCACACCATTAAATCTCATCCACTGAATTATACAACATGCTTGGAAAAATAGAACTCTCCCTTAAAGTCAATGTAAATCACTTTTTCCTTAACGTGACATAAGCTCACCGGACAGAAAACGAGTCACCTGTGACCGAAACATAATAGCATGTAATACCTCCACAAGCACGAATAACAGCTGTGATTGGATATGGCAAGGACTGAACAAGTTCCTGGATGTAGACCACATCAATTTTCAGCCACTCTTGCATCAAAGAATTGTGCAGTTGGGTCAGATTTGGTGGATGCCTTCCCTGGCACAATTCTGAGGAGAATTTCCTGTAAACTGGGATTTTAGCCACTGCTTGTAGACCTGTATGACCGTACGCTTCCATACACCTGCAGATTCAGCTACTTCCTTCGCACTATGGTCTTTGGCACGCTCGAATGCAGTCACTCCTTTTAGCCAATCATTAACATCTGCTTTGGAGCCATTTTCCACACATGGACCGAGAAGTTCACTGCACTGTACCACCTCTTCTCAATCTATGGATCCCATCACTCACACCCCACAGGGATTTATAGCCCCATCATCCTCGTGCAGTGCCATCTGCAGGAGTCTGAAGTTACTACCACCTTAAACACGCAAAGTGGCTATTTTTTTGTCCGGTAAGCTTATATCCAAGTGAAACAGGCTATTTGGGCAGGAAAGTATGGTTGGAGGGACATGATTTTATTGGACTGTTACCATAGGGTCAAACTCTGAAAGTCAGCAGAATGCAAAAACTGAAACATTCCAAAAGACAAAAAAACACTTACTTTGTAAGACAGAGGCTGCATTCGAAATGGCATACCACATACTACTCGCATACTAAAAGTAGTATGTAGTATACAGTATGTGACCAAACTGAACATCTGTAGTTCACTGAAGATACCTGGATGGTGTTCTACTCCAGTCAGAGTTTCTAGTATACAGGTGGAGCTATCTTCATGGTGTACTGTATCCCATCATGCACTGCAGCCTCACCAGCTGTCAGCCTGCTTCAGCCAGAGAAAATGGTGGCGGGTAACACTGGGGAGCAAAACACAGCCAACTCTGAGTATAAATGTGGGTGTAGTGATTGTAGTGGGGTATGTTTTCATCAGAATGAGCCTCAGAAAGTTAAAATATACAGGTCTGAAGATTAATAAAAGATGAACTCACTTTAGAGGTTCAGTTTTAGAGTGAAATAGCCCAGGGTAGCTAACAGCTAGGCTAAACGTATTTCAGGTGAACTGAGCAGCGTTAGCAGCAGCTAGCTCTAAACAGTGGATACAGTAATAACAGCTCTGAGGTAAATGTGAGGTAACTGGTCATGTGACTGTATTAGTATACTACACTGTAGGTCAGAACTTGTTACTGTACTGTATACCACACACATTGGGCATATACAGTGTGCAGTACATACTACTGTAGTATGCAGTGTGCAGTATAGTAGTGTGCCATTTTGAAAACAGCCATAGACAAGGCAAAACTCTGGTCAGTAGGCCATCTGTGCTGGCTGATGGTGTATTTGCTTGATGACTGGTCAGGTTGGTGGAGGGGGAAAGAAAACATGCTAAGATATTATTGCTTGGTTTATGCACATGATGTCGTAGCTAAAGTTAGATGGCGTTTCGGGGCGAAGAAGAAGAAAAGACTCTGTAAGTTTTGAGGATTTGGAGACCTCTCTGCTAGAAATGTGTTACTGGATGCAATTCATGTTGTCATCCCAGGACAATTAAAAGTTTCTCTAACCTCACTCTTTTCTTGTGGGAATGAATAAGCACTCCAGGTAGAAATACACTGGTGAGTACACAGTGGGTGGAGATAAACTGCTGTAGGCTGAACAGTGCCAAATTAGGATAATATCCTCCACAATTAAATATTTGGAAAAGAACTTTTAATTTCTGGAAGCATGTAAAATCCGGTGATCCCCAATAACTGTACTATAAAGCACAATCAAGGGCTGAACACTTAAGCCTCACCACACACTCACTCAGAAAATCAGACCCAACCACATTACAACCAACCAAAAACACAAATACACCTCACTGTAACTCACTGTGAGCTCTCAGTGGTGGACATAGAGCTGGTTACTCGCAGAGTACAGACTGTACTCTCACTGTGAGCTCTCAGTGGTGGAGACAGAGCGAGAGAGAGATTTCCACTGATAATTCCCATTCAAAAACAAACTTTAAAATTCTGGCTCAGATTCACTGCAGTATAAAGCACTTAAAACCCAAGAGCTCAGCCCTAAACCCAGTCCCCTGTGTCAGCTGGTCCTGAGGCTAACTAATCTCCTAACCCCTAACACACAGCAGCCTCAGACCAGCACTGCTCACCAAAGTCCAATCAGGATCAACCAAATTATCAGACACAGCAAAGACACCTATCTGGAACTCTGGGAGAACCAGACCAACACCCAGTCTAAACTACAGACCTATCGGGCCCTAAACAGAGAATACGACCCGGCAGAGTATCTCTTCACCGTCAGAGACCCCCAGCAGAGATAGATCCTGACCAGGTACCGGCTCAGTGACCACAGTCTGGCCATAGAGACGGGCAGGTATAAGAAATCCCGCCTGCCCAGAGAGAGACGACTGTGTGGTCACTGTGAGAGCAGTGAGGTCGAGACAGAGCTGCACTTCCTCCTCCACTGTGAGAAATTCAAATTGGCACGAGAAAATTTCATCACTAAATAAGAACATATCCTCCCAAATTTCCCATTTTTCCCTGGTGAAGGACACACAGCACTTCTCGCCGCTAAATATGTGGCAACATGTCACCGCTTGAGGGACAGTGAGTAACACACTCCACACCCTGACCCCACTGACCGGCTACCACACCCCTCACTGTATATATGTTACCTATAAACTGTCTGGTATAATTGTATTATTTCATACATGAACCTTATTTTATCTTCACTGTTGTTATTTCACTTATTTCACATATTAATATTAATTATTAGTTTATATTTATTATTAGTTCTACATTATATGTTCAGTGCTGAATTTTATGCTTTGGCAACATTGTACTTAATACAATCATGCCAATAAAGCTTCATTGAATTGAATTGAGAGAGAGAGAGAGAGAGAGAGATGAACGTTCTGAGCTGAGTGAGAGAGAGAGAGAGAGAGACGCTGTAAACTGAGATAGAGCGCGAGAGACGGATGCTGTGAGCTCTGAGAGAGGGAGAGAGAGAGAGAGAAAGAGAGAGAGAGAGAGATGAACGCTCTGAGCTGAGTGAGAGAGCGACGGACGCTGAGAGAGAGACGGAGGCTGTAAGCTGAGACAGACAGGAGAGAGAAAGACGCTCTGAGCTGAGAGAGAGAGACGGATGCTGTGAGCCGAGAGAGAGAGAGAGAGAGAGAGAGAGAGAGAGAGAGAGAGAGAGAGAGAGAGAGACNAGAGAGAGAGAGAGAGAGAGAGAGAGAGAGAGAGAGAGAGAGAGAGACGCTGTGAGCTGAGACTAGATCAGACACTCTGATGAGCATCTGCAATATGAAGAATGGAAGAAGACGAAGTGACGATCAGAGAGCAGAATTTCCACAGTCAGGTTCGGGAGTACATAGTGAGTACACTGACAGACAGCGCACACGTTGTAAACACAACACACAGACTGAGGGAGACACTCTTCAGCGCTAACTTCAGCTTAACTTAGCTTAGCTTAGCCAGCAGCTGTATTGTGTACCCTTTAGCCAAACAGCTATCTAGCTAACTAGCCCAATTTCTTAAACATTAAATACACTTTGGGACCCCTTTGAACATTTCTCACTTTCTCACACGTTCAGAGAGATGTATTTGCAGTGTCGGTGCGCTAACGCAGAATGTAAACATGCCTCCGCTAATGAGTTAGCGCGCTAGCTTCGTTAGCATTTCAGCCAATGACATTTTACACAGCGCTATGCTAAGCTAAGCTAGCAGACGCGTCTTATTCTAGATGTATTTCATGTTTATACGTGGGTGTTTTATATTCGTTCTCTCCGTATGCTCTAGCATATAGCAGTTTTATTCGTCTATGCGGTTATGCGGGTCATATCTTATATAAGTAATTTACACGAAGCTGAAGTCAGCTGCTTATTTGAATTTCCCGTTCCACCTTAAGGCGCCAGGCGGTAGCCGCAGCACCATTTAAGGTGGAACGGGAAAATTCGATGTATGTGGGTTAACGTTACCTATACCAGCTAGCTAGCTAGCTTTAGCATACGTTATGGATGCAACTGCTCTTCCAGCGTTTCTTCTGGCATGAAGGGCATCAATAGGGAGTTCGTTCCACCTTTCCTCCTCTCTCTTGAGAAGACAGGACACACAACATTGGAAGATTGCTATGAGGATTTGATTGCATTCAGCAACAAGAGCATTAGTGAGGTCAGGTACTGAAGCTGGTTGATCAGTCCTAGATCACTCTTACTCATCCCAATGGGACTGGATGGAGCTCCATCACTCCAGAGAACACTGTCCTACAGCCCAGTGCTGGGGGGCTTTATACCCCTCTAGCCTATCCTTGCCATTGGGCATAGGGTGCTTCAGACTGGCCCATTGTACTGGACAGTGGTTTTCTATGGGATAGACCACGAGTGCCTATAAAAGTGAATTTACTACTGAGAAACGAGATCAAATCATCGCATCACCATCCACCATCTAATCTAAAGCCTTCCCGGGAGAGTAGAGGCTCTTACTGCAGAAGACTCACTGGTTTCAGACGGAGCGCTGCCATCTCCAGATACGCTTTTAACTTGAGACGCGAACCAAATTGAGTTCCTGTTCCATCCGTGAAGTCGTGAATAGAGTTACTTATTATTCCGTGATCCAGATGAAGCGGTTCATCTTCTCGACTTGACGTTAGATCTCAGACATGAGGCTGCAGTTCACTTTCTCTCATGTTCAAAGCGTAACCTGTGTGTCTTGTGTAAAGACTGGGAAAGCCGCCTTCGGATAGGGCTAAAAAATGAATCACATTAAAATCACGATTTATAAGAGTGCAGTTTCCTGAAGCTGCAGTTCAGAGCTGAAATTTATAACTATTTATAGTTTATCAATATCAGTTGAGCTTTGAGTGGGGAAATTTAAGCTAATAATGCAGAGCCTATGAAGTATTGTAAGATATGTTACATTCAGGGATCAAGCTTCAAGCAGGAGAAGGATACAGTGGATACTGTGGTCTTCTAGGACAGTACAAACAGGTCCCCCACCCCCCCCAAGCGTTCAGGCCTGCCTTCTGAGGAAGTATCCTGAAGGTGGAAGGAACCTGTTGAGTAAAGTCCTTTGTGGAAGATCGTCTCTGCGACTTAAAGGAAAAAAAGGCCGTTCAGTATCTCATAATTATGACTGACTTACTCACAATTATGACTTACTATCTCTAATTATGACTTTCTCATAAGTATGACTTCATGTCTCAATTATGAAATTATGACTTACTATCTCTAATTATGACTTAGCATCTCATTAATATGACTTACTGTCTCATAATTATGACCTAGCATCTCATTAATATGACTTACTGTCTCATAATTACGACCTAGCATCTCATAATTATGACCTACCATATGGCCTTTTTTTCTTTAAGTGGCGGAAATAGGATATTTTGCATGTTATGTTTACGTTTGAGTTATTTATTTATTTATTTAGATGATAATTATAAGGCAGTTTATTGACAGATTTGTGTATTTGTTTCTAAGTAGCAGTTTCTGTTGATGCTCAGTGCTGTTATGTTTCAAATGCTGTGTAAGAATGCAGTAAACATATATTCTGTTCTTTTATCAAATGACACGATATGTTGAAAAATGGAAAGCAAGAACCATGCAGCCGTAATAGACACATGGAGCGTCCAGGAGCTTCCTGGATGAATGCTTAGCACACATAAACAATATAACTAAAAAATAGTGATTGTATTTTGTGTGCAACTCTGTCTGTATCCGTACTGATAGTGATTTCAGCAAGAACTGGAGGATGCTGATGAATGTGGCTGTGAGTGATGCGCAGCAGATGAAGGATGCCTGTTAAAGTGCGAAGCCGGAAGTGAATGTTTAGTTTGGGTTCCGGCTTTATTTCAATTCATTAGTGCCAGTGTGATCTAAATGCAGTCGCTAGAACAGGTGCTTGTGGTTGTGGGTGAGCCTTTCCTTCCCTTTTTCACATGATGCAGAACGTCAGAATCAAGGCTTATCGCCTGAACCACCGAAGGGGCATTATAAGCTTAGCTCGTGTGCAGCAGTCAAGCTATTAGTTTTTTTTTTTGGGGGGGGGTGCTGTTGACATAAACCTGTTCTCATCAGCTACCTATGTTTCAACGTGTGGACTTCTGCAAGTCACTGCTATCACCTGAAGGGGTGGGCCTACAGCTCTATTGGCATTAAAGTTGGCCAACGTCCCTTTATTGCATTCCTTCCCTGATTATCCCTTCATTAATCCTGACGGATACCAGAATATTCTGCTATAACTAGCTTTTATAGTTAATTGTATTTGTTTTGATGTTAAGAGGTTGGTCACTTATGGCCAAGACCTGACAGCAGCCCTAACCACACATTGTGGCCAGATTGGATCATGGATTGTTGAAGTTTTGACACACAGAAAAACATGGCCCAGGAATACGGCCCCGTTACTGAAGCTTGGACGTGGCTTTGGAAAAGTGATCAGAATCAGCCGGCCTTTGCAGCTTAAGCTGCGGAACTGCTGATATTGTATAGTAGGCTTACTCCAGATTACGTTTCAGGCAAGCCTTTTTATAACAGGTGAAAACGCCCACATGCTCCTAATCTGCAATTGTTGCTTTAGTAAAAAAAGTGGTACGCCCATGTGATGAATGGCCTGCTAAACTGCATTCAGTAAACAGTCTGGTCATGCTAGTTTTTGCCTCGCCTTTTTGGGCTCGCGCCACTGAGAGGCTGCACTGGCCGTGTGTAAATGACACGCAACCTGGAAAGCTTGGCTGTACTAGGTGTAAAAGTACCATGACAGGTGTTCAGATACATTCATCCATCAAAACTGTGCTCCCAAAATAGGCCAAGGCATCCAGGACATGGCTATGTTGTGTAAGAGCATCTTGGTAGGACGACACACAGTGTAGTGAGATTTAAAGACCCCCTGTATTGACCCGATTTTTTTTTGTTGTTGGTTTTTTACATCAAATGAAAACTAATTTGAGATGAACTGTTAATTATGTACAGTAGAGCTGTTATTGTTTGCAATATATTACGCATGTACTGTACCAACGCATTAGTGACATGGCATTATTTTGACTGAAACTGGCCACGCTATCAGAAACACCCACCTTGTGTTTCCTCTAACTGACTTTATCAGAAATACTGACCTTATAACTGGCCACTTCTTTATTATAAGCACTGACATTGTATTTGTACTAACTGGCCACTTTATTAGAAACACTGTCCTTGTACTTCTACTCACTTGCCACTTTATTGGAAACACCGTCCTTGTACTTCTAATAACTGGCCACTTTATTAAAAACACCGTCCTTGTACTTCTAATAACTGGCCACTTTATTAGAAACACCGTCCTTGTACTTCTAATAACTGGCCACTTTATTAAAAACACCGTCCTTGTACTTCTACTCACTGGCCACTTTATTAGAAACACCGTCCTTGTACTTCTACTCACTGGCCACTTTATTAGAAACACCGTCCTTGTACTTCTAATCACTGGCCACTTTATTAGAAACACCGTCCTTGTACTTCTACTCACTGGCCACTTTATTAGAAACACTTACTGGGTTTGTGTTCAGAAGCTATAGACTGATGAAGGATTAGAGGGTGGTGAACACAAGCTACAGTTTCTAACTGAACATCAGTGAGGTGGATCTGTTTGTGAGGGGTTTCTGTTAAAGTGGACGGGGTGTGTGAGGTCATTTTATAGAACACGCGTCTGTGAAGATGTTTCTAACTGTTTTCTCTTTTGTTTCGCTTTTCAGGTCTGTTTCCTTCTGTTTGCAGTGCTGTATATCGTGTCCTACTGCATCATCACACGCTACAAGAGGAAGAGTGGTGAGCACATCAGCCTAGTTTTCTTTCTCCTGAACAAATCTTGGTTACCACATATGAATTGGAACACGCAAGTGCAGGGGTCAGCCCTTTTACTGCCCCTTTGCGGCTCCAATTAGATTTTTAGGCCAAAATAAAACAATTCCGATTTGCAGTACAACAAAATGCTCCTAAACCTGTAACCCTGAAGACTGGTGCACAAAGTGCTAGTCGCATAGCAGTGCAGACATCGATTTCACCCAGCTAGTAGCTAGGAAAGAACATTGAGAGATGAATGGACAGATTAATTTGCATGTATACGCACATCAGATGGATATGTTTAGGCTGCAATGAGAAACTGCCCGTCACCAGAAAGTCAAACTCCAGCGGATGCTGAGGCGCATAGTGCGGAGAGGATGCCAACTTTCTGCAGAGTCAATTGCTACATTGTGCCAAGTGTAAAGTTTGGTGGAGGGGGGATTATGGTGTGGGGTTGTTTTTCAGGAGTTGGGCTCGGCCCCTTAGTTCCAGTGAGAGGAACTCTTAGTGCTTCAGCAGACCAAGAGATTCTGGGAAATTTCATGCTCCCAACTTTGTGGGAACAGGTTGAGGATGGCCCCTTCCTGTTCCAACATGACTGCGCACCAGTACACAAAGCAAAGGTCCATAAAGACATGGATGAGCGAGTTTGGTATGGAAGAACTTGACTGGCCTGCACAGAGTCCTGACCTCCAGGGTTATTGTCGTTAATGAAAATGGAGCGAAATAACGGAAACTGAAATTGAAAAAAACATTTTCGTTACCTGAAATAAATAAAACCGGTTAAAAGAAAAAACGATAACTAACTGGAATTGTATTATGTGTTTACAAAACTAACTAAATGTACTGAAATTAGAGGTAGAACACCCTTAGTTTTCGTGTTTGTCAATTGATTGCCTTGTGGACTGACATGAAATCGATTTTTTTTTCCACTCGAGCAGTTTTACGTTAGCTGCCGGCACCGTACGGAACCTCATGGTCCGTGACGCCGCTTCTTTACAGTCTGCTTCTGCTCACCACGCTAGCCTGCACAATGACGACAGCAAAAGTTGGGTCCTATATGGGATTTCTTTGAACATGACTGCGAGAAAGATAAAAGCAAGTGTCTTGTAGTGGAAACAGGTGATAAAGTATATGGAATACTTCTTAAGGGGGAAAAACCCCACGAATCTCAAAGTCCATTTCAGAAGCTCGCACAAGACTTGCTAATTGCAAGTATCTTTACAAGCTAGTCTCTCTGAGTAACTCCCCCGAAAGAGCCGCATCCCGGCCAGGTAGCACCGGGAAGGGGGCAACCATAATGGACTGCTTTCACTGGCGACCGAATAGCTGCTGGTTAGTTACTACTAGGATGGATGCATTGGTAAATATGTTTATTGAGACTGGGATATCCACTCGACTATCTGACACGATTGCCTTCAAAACCTTTAACTTTTCACTCAAACCAAAATTCAACTCACCCGGTGCTGCAAGAGTGAATAACCTTATTGGAGCGAAGATGGAAAAGGCAAAGCACAAACTGAAGGAGATCATAAAGGACGTGAGGTAGCCGATCCTCTGTGTAGATGGTTGGAGCAAGAGAAGATTAACAGCATCTTTCATGGGTGCGTCAGCATGTTTTTATCATCCACCCGGAGTCCAGGTTCACCATGCTCTGCTTAACCTACACCGAATGGAGCACTGACACACCGGGAGGTCCAATGCTCGCTGCATTGATGAGACATTAGATACATGGGGTATAGTGGAAGACAGTGTTCATGTGTGTCCTCAGTCTATTGACTGTTTTCAGCAGCAGTATTACACACATTTTGCACTTAAGGCTGCTGTCTTGTGGACTGTTACAGTCTTTGTGGATATAATTGAATACATTTTTTAAAACGGTATCCTTTTAAATTAGTTTTTAGTTTTTATTACATAAGACTTACTCTGATCTTTTTGAATCCTGCACCTGAAAAATAACCCAAAGTATAAAAAACGAATACTAGAACTAATAAAAACTAAACTCTAAAAACAAATTAAAACTAACTGAATTGGAGGGGAAAAAAGTCACAACGAAATAAAACTAAACTATAATGAAAAATCCAAAACTATTATAACCTTGCTGACCTCAACCCAATAGAACACCTTGATGAATTAGAGTGATGACTGAGAGCCAGGCCTTCTTGTCCAACGTCAGTGTCTGACCTCACAAATGTGTTTCTGGAAGAATGGTCAAAAATTCCCATAAACACATTCCTAAACCTTGTGGAAGGCCTTCCCGGAAGAGTTGAAGCTGTTATAGCTGCAAAGGGTGGGCCGACATCATATTAAACCCTATGGATGAAGAATGGGATGTCCCTCAAGTTCGTATGCCTTTTTGGCAATATAGCGTATTTACCCCCAAGATATTAAAACGTTACACCAATAACATTGACATAAAAGGTTGTGGTTCCAAAGGGGGTTTGATTTTGGGTGTACAGGCCCGTCTTCACATTTGGATTGCCGCCCCTTGAACTAGCGCATATATATTTACTGTGACGAATCAAAGTACATTTTTGTTATGGTGTATTTTGACATCAGCAAGCATCACACAACGAATACACATGAAGTCTGACTCGTAAAGTTTCCATGCATGTCCTAAATGCGGCTTGAATGTTTTTTAGAAAAGCTCTGCTTTTTGCCATTGTTAGGTGTTTCATAGTTGTTTTATTGTTTCAGACTGAATGTTAATTTAGTGTGTTTTAACATCTGATTGTAGTGGGGGTCACTTATTAATGTCTCTGTTTCCTGTTAACAGATGACCATGAAGATGAAGATGCCATCGTCAACCGAATATCGTGAGTTGCTTAATGTACCGTGTTTTTGTTTTGAGTGTACAGTTCTTGTTTTTGATCGTTTGTCGTTCGTCTCTGCTCTCATATTCAGAACTAATCATAGCTCAGCTAATGTACACAGTTTCTTCCTTTCTGACGCCAAATGTAGTCCAGCGAAGACGTGATTGGAGTGTGATGTTAGCTTCTTTAGTTTTAGCACTGGAGCTACAAGGCTAACAGGTGATGAAAGCCTATGTACACAGGTTAGCTGCATGCTAACTGCCTGCCTAAATTGTAACAGGCTGTGTTGATTTCTTAGGTAACACACTGGTTTATGTGGTTACGTGGGAAACATGGCCTTTTTTTCAGAAACGCCTGCTTGCTAGGTCAGCTACATTAATTTACTGTATAAATACAGACTTTAGCCCATCTCTCAATACACCATGTGTTAGAGCCCTTTATGCCATTCATCGGTGGGTGGGTATTTCTAATAAAGTGGCCAGTGAGTCGAAGCGTAAGGTAGGTGTTTCTAATAAAGTGGCCAGTGCTTCGAAGCGTAAGGTAGGTGTTTCTAATAAAGTGGCCAGTGAGTCGAAGCGTAAGGTAGGTGTTTCTAATAAAGTGGCCAGTCAGTATTCATATTTTATGTGTTTTATGCATTATCTTGTACACCCCTGTGATACCTAGAGCTGGGCTATATGCCCAAAAAAGTTATCAGGATAAAAATGTTGATTTTTATCAGTTAATATTGATAATTATGAATTAATTGTCCAAACGTGATTTTCAATCAAGCTTTTCTTCGGGGCAGAAGTTGAGGGAAAAAAAGGTTCATTCTGTTTTTAAACTATTCTTTATGGTTAGAACTGGACAAACACTTGCATACCAGTGGGACGTTTCACAAATCTGTCTAGGGATGTGGGAGAAAACTGAATTTGCTGTGGAGCAGATGTGATTTAACGCTACTATGGTTTGTTAGGATAGAAGTGAGTTCACTGTAGACCAGTACAGTTATACTCCACTTATCACACTTGTTTGATCGCAGGAGCATTGCCGATCGCTCCACTCAGTCTAGATTTTAGTCCTAGCTCTCTCTCACTGTTGAATCGTGTGGCAAAACTCAGAAGTGCGCCATCTGGTGGCGACAATGGATTAGTGTCATCGTTCTTGCAGTGGAAAATGGCATCAGGGTCGTTTAGAAAGCGGAAGCCTATAAATGGGCTATTATATTGAACGTTTATCGTACCTTTTATTATATTTCTATCGAGGAAAGGTATATCACAACAAGCATTGTTTATGTTTTATGGCCCAACCCTATGATTACCTGTGAAAAATGTGAAGGTCTGCACTTTAGTCCAAGTGTTTAGGTACCACTGTAACATACAGTATCAGAAACATCATACCTCTAAGTCTAGGTGATGCTGTACGACTCCACTCAGTTTGAGGCGAGTGTGATGACGTAGACATGCAGTTTGAACAATACCAGTAGGGTGTAGGCTTTGATTGCTTACTCAGCTACTTTAGTCTTATAGATCCAGTGCAAAAACTGAAGAAGCAGACTTCAGACACCGAGGGGGAGCAGGGGGTTGTGTAAACTAGATTTCCAGCTAATTATCACTGTAAACCATAAGTCAGAAACACATCTAATCTAACTGATGCTCTCTCTCTCTTTGTTTTTCAGTATGTACCTGTGTACGTTTACGTTGGCAGTGTCCGGAGGGGCGGTCCTGCTCCTGCCCTTCTCTATAATCAGTAACGAAATCCTCCTCTCCCTTCCCAAGAACTACTACATCCAGTGGCTCAATGGATCCCTCATCCACGGTCAGTATCAGCCCTGGAAGCTTGTCCCTATTACAGCAGGAGAAGCTTCTTGTGTTGTTCTCATCAGAGTTGCAAGGATCACAGTTTTCACGACCGAGGTCTGATCTGCCGATTCCAATTTCAGCCTGTTTTCAAAATGAAAACAGGTGATGGACGAAGACCCTATAATATGGCACCGTCAGGTTCTCGCATAAAACTGTGGTGCAACTGGAAATCCTCATCCTTCCTCTGTGCAGTTAGGGTCAGCATTGACGTCAAGCTTATGTTAGATGTCCAAAAGTCAGTCGACTTTATCTCCAGCTTTCTTCTCATGTGGTGGGCGTATGTACGAACAAGCACCCGAACCGAGTGAAGTAGTACTTACTAGTTAAATCATCTGGTATATACAACCTTCCGATGACCCGAACACAGCGTAACTGCTGCTTTGGAATCGGCTTGTAGCAGCTGTATGTGTGGCGCGACACGAGATTAAACAGTTCTCGTAACGTGACGTCCGAAAAGTACCGACTACTCGGTTTTGTGTATCTTGGGCTCAGATAATGTATCCTCAGTGCTGAAGAAAGAGAGAAATGGCTCTGAGGATGGCTGCCTTGTGTCTGGCTCTGCGCTCCAGCTAGCTTTGGCTTCTTAGCCTTTGCTGCCTTCTTCAAGATGTACATATTCGGTGTGATGATGGTGTTTGAAGTGTCTTATTCAGTAGTATTAAATGAAAGTTTTCAGAGTTGTTCCACAAGGTTGTTGTCTTTTTCTCTCACTGTGAAGAACTTCCACGCTGACGACATGTTTTTGTGTGCATAGCTGTGAACCATCATGCAGGGCATGAGTAAATCTGACCAATCCCCCAAAAACGCTTCTTAATGCAAGGTGCAAACGGACCCGACGTGTCTGAAAGTATCTTTTTCTAATAAATGAATTCAGCTGCACCCATTGCTGTAGTCCACTTGTGTGCACACAGCTTGTGCAGCAGTCCACTTTATCAGCTCCATTTATCATATCGGTGCAGTTCTGTAGTTACAGTTACAGACTGTAGTCCATCTGATTCTCTGTGTACTTAGTTACCCTGTTCTTCAATAGTCAGGACTCCAGGAGCACTGCTGTGTCTGATCCACTCATAACAACACACACTAACACACCACCGCCACATCAGTGCCACTGCAGTGCTGAGGATGATCCACCACCCACATATTACCTGCTCTGTGGTGGTCCTGTGGGGGTCCTGACCATTGAAGAACAGGGTAATAACGTATACAGAAAAACAGATGGACTACAGTCTGTAACTGTAGAACTACGAAGTGCTCAGTGAAGCTGATAAAATGGACAATGAGTGTAGATACAAGGAGGTGTACCTATTGAAGTGTTGAGTGAGTGGATGATGATAATAATAATAATAAATAATAATAATAATAATAATAATAATAATCTCAGTTGAAAAATAAATACAATCCCCATAGAAAAGCACTGACCAATAGAATGGGATGCTTTGGAGCAGCCACACATGCACCTGAGATTCCTTGGCTGACGAACAGGTTATAGAAAGTAAACATGCTGAAATGAGTGCAGTATGTAGGCTATAGTATGTAAATATGTATTTGCTTGTTAAGCTCTTTAAAATTTCGTGTTATGGGTAAAGTCTGGTTTGGAGTCTGACTTGTTATATGATTTAGTTCAATTGCAGCAGCACATGGTTTAATTTAATGGAGTACTGGTTATCCAAAGCAGGTGCTGCATGATGACCACAAGGAATACCCAGCTTCGCAGAGGAGAGGTTTGGGAATTGATAAACGATCACACAGATTAAAATCTGCATTTATTGGATTATTTTTTTTCCCTTGAATTTAGTTTGTTTTGTTAAATTTGAATTTTAGTTTTGTTAAATTTTCATATATGGCCACCAGAGGGCATCAGAGTGTAATATTTGTGCTGCTAACAGGGATTCGGTTTTGTATCTGCTGTCAGTTTGCAGTTTGGCCTTTGTGGTTTGGATTAAAGTTATTGTTTGTTTTATGGTTAAATGTTTTAAAGCATTTTATGTTGGATACTCCCCCAGTAATACATGAAGGAACCTGAATAATGTGGAGTTCTTTATCTGTTCGGGTCAGTCAGACACCTTCTACTGACAGATTTAAAAAGAAACTCAAATGTATTTATTCATTTCAGCTTTACTTCTTTTTTTCCATTATTATTATTATTATTATTATCATTATTATTATTAACTGTAGTAGTAGTAGTAATTACAGCAACTAAAGAGATAAGTAAGCCATGTGGTCGTTTTCTTAATAAACTGTGATTAAAACTCTGTATTCCTCTGTATGGATTATATTTGTGTTTGCTGTCATTTAGATTTACTTTTATGAATATGTAGTTTAGGTGAATGCATTTAGTTTGGTTCTTGGCCTCTGACTAGACTTGGATTTGTTCCGTTCCCTCAGCAGCACCTGCTTTAACTTAATAAAGGATTGATTATATAAACTAGCTATTGGATGTTAGCTGCAAATCCTGGACTTCTGTAAATGATGGGCTGTTTTTGTTTGGACTGTCACAGAAGCACATATTTTCAACAAGATAACATGACTTTACATCTATAATTCAGATCGCCTTTTCTCAGCACTGTGTAATGCATCGACCATTTTATTGCCTTTTCTTCCTCAGGTCTGTGGAACCTCGTGTCTCTTTTTTCCAACCTCTGTCTCTTCGTGCTCATGCCCTTCGCTTATTTCTTCCTGGAGTCCGAGGGCTTTGCCGGCTCAAAAAAGGTATGGATGCATTAATATTAGATCTCTCCATCTGTCCACTGATTGATTATAATAATGAATTGTGAATAATGTGATTTTTGTGTGTCTGATTTGCTCTAATTGGACCCTAAGAAAAGGTTTGTTTAATTTAAAAGCTGTTTAGGTGGAATAAGCCTTGTAAAAATGCATTTATTGCTTTTAACATTATTTTCATTGTATGAACGCAGTTTCAAGTTTTCATCAGTTAGAGCAACAGTGTCTGCATGTTCTAGCCAAAGTTTTATATAGACGATGATCTCGTAGACTGTCAATCAGTATGTATGTCATATATATTATATATACAATCAATAGGTTTGTGTGTGTGTGTGTGTGTGTGTAT
>CM067482.1:28882218-28948410 GCA_034552555.1 Semaprochilodus insignis | reverse complement strand
CACAAGATTGATATAGCCTGGGGTTAGTCATGTAGTTTGTTGTATGGCACATGATTAACATAACCTGGTATTATTTCTACAGTAGCTTTATAGCATGGGATTAATGTAACCTGGGATTATTTCAGAGATTTGGTTTTGTTGCCCAATATTGATATAATCTGGGATTATTTCTATGGTTTGGTTTATATTACAAGAGTAATAAAACCTAGGTTTAAGCATACAAGTTGTTTAATGGCACATGATTAATATAACCTGGGATTATTTCTACAGTAGCTGTATAGCAGGGGTTATTCCTGTAGTTTGCTTTATAGCGATGGATCATTACGGTGTGGACAGGAAACACAGATGATAATTACATTACTGCGTCTCCACTTATAACACTAAATTTTTCAGAATATACTGAAGGGTAAGAATAGAATACACTTTACCACAACCAATGGAATGTTTTTCAACACACCGCTTTGGGTGAAATAGATGTAAATAATAGTGTTGTGTTGAAGGTTTACATACTTTGGGTCTGCAGTGTATACCCATAAACTCTCTTCGTGTCTTTTTGGCCTCGTATTGTTATTAGGGGCACCTCGACTGCAACACCCCCTCAAAAAATAAAACTTCAAAAGCCAAAAAAAAACCAGAAAACCATCTACAACTCAGCAAACTTCCTCATATCATAAATTACTCAGCTTCAAAAAGCACATGCTCAGAGGAGACCGACGAGGAAAACGAATCTGAAAAGGGAAAAAAAAGAAAGCGTGTTAGGACCCCCCCCCTCCCTCCAGTTTGAAGTGGCTCCTGGTTTGTGTCCGTTTTGGCAAACTTACATAAAGATTAGTTGCTACTGTAGTTTACGAGGGCAGGGCTAATTTGTTTTGGGGGGACGGCAGAGAGAAGCCAGCGGGCCGCTTTATAACCTTTCATTTCGGCCGCGACTGTTTCTGGCTACTGATCGTCCATAAACGCGGAAGCGAGGGCAGCACTGCTTTATGTTGACCTACACGTCCACCAAAAGTGTGTGTGTGTGAAGAAAGGAAACGATCGTAGACGTGCAGCCCATATGAAAGCCCTCCTGCGGATCTTGGAGAAGGTCAACTCTGGAGCCACAGAACCCCATAAAAGGCAGATTTGAGGTTTTCTTTTTTAAGTACATGTCGAATTACCCGTCCGGACCTTGTGCTCGTTCGTGCCTCCGAAGTACCTGCTCCCGTCTCGACATTACAGCACCATGCGGACTGCTTTAATGGGGGGTGTTTAATATCGCACGTTAGATTCAGTAACAGGAGGAAATGAAACAGGAGAGTTCATTAAACTCCTCTATGGGCTGAAGTGTTTTGCCGTAGAACACTCTGGAAGATGAAGTAGTGTGGCATGACCTTCTCTCCGAGTGTCAGTCGGGATAGTTCCTGCTACACTCTGCAGTCTAATTCAGTTTAGTTCACTTTTATCTCTTTGACCAGTCCTTAAAAACACCAGGGATTACCAAGACCCAATTTTCTGTCTTCCTCCGCTTCTTCCTCTTCTTCATGGTTTCATGCTAAAAAGGTCAGAGGTCACCGTTTTAATGCTGGAAGTAAGGTACCATGAAATTGCTTTCAATTCTGATCATAAAGTAGCAGGAAATCAGTTTTAATACCCTGTGACCCAGATGGATAAGCGGTTCAGAAGATGAATGAACGACTGAATGAATAAATGAATTTGATGCCAGCAACACATTTTAGAAAAGTTGGGACGGGGGAAACAAAACACTGATAAACTTCTGTAACGCTAAAAACACCTGATGGAACATCTCGCAACAAATTCATTAGGTTAATTCTTAACAGGTCAGTAACATAATTGGGATATATAATGAGCATCACCGAGAGGCGGAGTCTTTTAGTAGTAAACATGGGGAGGTTCACCACTTTGAAGATTGTGCGGACAAGTAGTGCAACAATTCAACAATAACGTTTCTCAATGTAAAATAGTAATGAACTTGTGGATTTTATCATCTGTGCTACATAATATCATTACAGATTCAGCGAATTCTGGGAAATCTCTGTATGGAAGGGATGATGGCCTTGGTGCATATGGCATGGGTGACTTGCTCATCTATGAAGGCTTCATTAATGCTTTATTATCTGTATGGGTTATGAAACAAAACGTGCTGCCATCCAGACAACGTCTTTTTTAGGGAAGATCTTGCATTTTCCAGCAACACAATGTCAAACCACAAATGAAAAATATAACAAGAGACAACAAATTGTCGAGCAGCTAAAATATTATTTCAAGCAAGAATAGGAAATGTATTTCACTTTTAGAACTGCAGCAATTGATCTTCTCGGATCCCAAAGGCTTACAGTGTGTTGTTAAATGAAGAGGTGATGCTATATGGTAGTAAGCCTGAACCTGTCCCAAACAAAATAAATAAATAAATTAATTAAGTAAAAAGAAATAAATAAAAAGTACCAAAATGTCAAAATGAGTGTAAAACAGTTATATTTTCAACATTTGATATGTTGCTTTTTCAATTAAATATCAAGTTTAAATGATTTGCACATCATTGCATTCTGTTTTCATTTACTTTTTACACAGCATCCCAACTGATTTGAAAACATAGTTGTAATTTGAATCTGTTTTAATAATAAAGGTAAAGCCGCAAGAAAACAAAAGTTTTAATATAGAAAAGCAAAATAGCTTTTTTTAAGTATTAAGGGAAAATTGCAAGAGATTAGTTTTAATACTAGATGTGAAGTAATGAGAATAATCTATATCTAAAACCCAAGTAACAAGAAACCAGTTTAATACTGATAGTAGAGTATCACAAAAAAGCGGAGTAGCAAGAAACTAGTGTTAAACAGTTTTAATAATAAAGGTGATGTAGGAAAGCTTAAGTAGCCAGAAATCAGTTTAATACTGAAGGCAAAATAATATATATTTTTTAATACTAAATAAAAATTTAAGTTTTAATTCTAAAGAAAAAAATCAAGGAATCTGTTTTAATGTTATTTGGAAAAAAGCAAAAATAGATTAATTCTGAAACTTAACATGAAATCTGTTTTGATACCGAATGTAAAGTAACAAGAAATCAGTTAAATACTGAAAGTAAAATGTTTTCTGAATGTAATACTGAAGGTAAAGCAACAAGAAATGATTTCAATACAGAAGGCAAAGCAGCAAGAAAGTGTTTTTATACTGAAGGTAAAGTAGCAAGAAATGGTTTTCATAATGAAAGTAAAGCAGCAAGTAAATATTTTTAATATTGAAAATAAAGTAGCAAGACAAGCAACAAGAAATCGGTTTTAATGCTAAAGGTAAAACAAACAGCAATAAATTGGTTTTATGGTTAAACAGCAGGAGCTTGGTTTTAATACTGAAGATCAGACAGCAATATATTATTTTAATACTGAAGGTAAAGTAGTAAGAATTTACTTTAATTCTGAACGTAAAGCAGCAAAAAGTTGGTTTGAATACTGAAGTTAAAGTAGTGAAATAATAGTTTTAATACTGAGCTCAAAGCAGCACGAAACTGGTTTTAATACTATATAAATCATATAATCAATTTTAATCAAATAAATCAATTTTAAATTTATAGTAAACCAGCAAAACACCACTGATACCCCACTAATTATTTTCAGTATGTGACAAGAAGTTTTAACTTCTAATTTATTATTACTTTTTTTTTTTTGTTTGTTTCTGAATATATAGTTATGACATAGTTTGGACATCCTTGGTCATTGGTCACACTGTGTCTGTGTGTCTGTGTGTGTGTCTGTCTGTGTGTGTGTGTGTGTGTGTGTGTCTGTCTGTCTGTCTGTCTGTCTGTGTGTCTGTCTGTGTGTTTGTGTGTGTGTGTGTGTGTGGGTCTGTGTCTGTGTGTGGGTCTGTGTGTGTGTGTGTCTGTCTGTGTCTCTGTCTGCCTGTCTGTGTGTGTCTGTGTGGGTCTGTCTGTCTCTGTCTGTCTGTCTGTCTGTGGGTCTGTGTCTGTGTGTGGGTCTGTGTCTGTGTGCCAGGAGGACAAAGAGACTTTAGGGGTAAAAAAAAGGGAAGGTTAAGTAACTTACTGTATTGTAATGTGAGTTTAGGTTTGGCCTTTAATTCCATGATCTCATAAAAGCATACACAGCCTTTATATCTCCTGCAGATGGCAGTCTTACTGCAACAGTAGTTCAGGTCTTGTGTCTGATCTTTCTGTAATCCTCTGTGATCACGCATCAGGTTAAGACTTATTTTATTTATATTCTCTTTGAGGTCCACAGAGCCTCTTTAGCAGCTCATAAACACGTTTAAAGTCGTTTTATTAGGTTGATACTTTGCTTGTTTTATGAGAACTGCTTTTAAACAATGTAACGAATTTGACTTCGTGTTTCTCTACCGAAAGTTATATGCAAGTTGTGTTGCAAACCACAGAAATGCACTGTCATTTTTTGTGTATAGTCCATGTAACATATATTATGAACTATTTTATAATATTGTATAGCAAAGTTTTGGTAACTATTCATCACCTGTCTGAAGCTAGTGCACCGGTCTTTGTGCAAAGTAGTAGTAGTAATAATAATAAAAATAATAACAATAATAGTTTTATAAAGGACTTTAAGGTGAGTTTGCAGCTTAACATGAAGGGTTGAGATTGAGGCTTTGAATATTTCTAATTGCATCAAAAGAATGAAAAAATAACAAAGTTGTAAATAATTATTTTTTCTTAGTGTTTTTATCTCAAATAGCAAAGCATGAGGTTTAAATACTGAGGACTGAGAAATATGATGTTAATAATTCAGTAGGTAATGCAGCATTAGTACTGAAATAGCACTGTAATAGGAAAAAAGATGTTTTATTGTTATGGTAATAATAATAATAATTTAAAAAAATCACAATGACTGCAGATTGAAATAACATGTACAGCAGCTTGTGGGCAAATAATCTTGACTTGCATGGAACTTGAGCATAAGCAAATATAATAAAACAGTTTTTGATGTGTAATATAAATAAATGGCTAAGACAAAAAATTGCTCAGCGGTGGTGATATTACAGAGAGGAATTCATGCCAAATAGAAACTTCATCACTACAGTGGAAAAATGTGAAATGCAGTGTGCATATTTTTACACAATAACATGCACATGCAGTACTTAACTTATTAATATTAACATGCTAATGGATACTGCAGCAGCAAAATAAACTTTTCAGTGCACCAATAAAATTGTAAATCTAAACATTCAAAGAAAACATGAATTGCATTCGTTAAATCTAAATAAATGTAATTTTTAGAATAAGCTTATTATTAATTTCAGACTAAACCACATTATTATTAATTATTACCTTAATTATTAACTTAATTTCATTAACTTTTTTTGACCTACATGAAATTGATAACACAATATGAAGTACGTTTTTGCTCGCAAAGCTGAAGGGAACAGTTCCTGCCTGGGGCTTTTATTCTGACGCACCGCAGCACAGACAACCGACCACAACAGATTTCACGCTTGCTTATTTCCTTAACCAGAGACGTTTGTTTAACTTTAATGTGAATAATTGATAAGCCTAAGAGCGTTTCTGTTATATTAATAAAAACAAGGGTTTTGATCTTTAGCATCTTTTCGAGTAACATGTTTCAGGTTAACCTCAGCCGGGAGACTGTAATGAATGTATTTCAGATACATTGTTGTAAATGTAAATGTGCTGTTTTTCAGTAAAGAGGTCATGCGGGATGAAAACAATGTAACAGATGTTTTATGTCTTTCATTTTGGCATGTATTCTGCATGTCTTGATGGAAGAGTAATGACGTGTGTACATTGCATTTTGTGTGGGGTTTTTCCCGAAGAGTTTAATGACGCTAAAACGTATTGATTTATGTATTCTTACGGAGGTACTTGCAGAGGGCTGGGAGGCCAGAAAAAGAGTCAAAAGAGGCAAAAACATTTTAAATATTTTAATAGTTTTAACATCATTAACATTACATTAAAACTCTATTGGGTTTGGAAAGTAAATAAAATTTACTTGTTGTAGACATTGGGACCCCTGGTTCCCATTACCACCACTATAAAGGAATCTGAGACTCTACAATCAACCATTTCACACCTAACTACTCTAAACGACGTCATTAACATCTCACACAGTTAATTAAACAGAAATAATGACAATAATTAATAAGTGTACAGTAATGTGTTCATATTCTCTATAGTGGCACTTAGTGTTTTACTATTTTCTGTCACTTTGTACCTAAATACTTATTTAGCATCCGTCTGTCTGACTGTGTGTGTGTCTGTCTGTCTGTCTGTCTGTCTGACTGTGTGTGTGTGTGTGTGTGTGTGTGTGTGTGTGTGTGTGTGTGTGTGTGTGTGTGTGTTTAACGACTCCGCTTCTCTTTCTTTGTGCCTAAGCAGCTCCGGTGTTTATTTTTCTGCTGTGAGTATTTGGCCGATTTTCGTTCCCAGGGTTCGGACGCCTCATATTTGCACTGGTCGCCATGGCAACATATGAGCTTCTCGCGTTCAGTAGAAATTTACACAACGTTAAAGGGAATTCTTGGGTTCGGAAGTCTCCCAGCCTTCGTTGTCAGGTTGGTTGTCAGGTCGGTTTTATATGCGCGCGCCGCCGACCGCGGCTTTACTGGCCGGTTTTCTGATATCTCGATCAGCATTCAGGACTCTTTGTCCTGGAACTTGACTTACTTCACTCGGGCTCTTTGGAATCAGGGTATGACTCTAAAAGGGCGACTGTATTTCGAATGAATCCTGGTCCAAAAAAAAAAAAACAAACAAACAAAAAAAATTTTTTTACTCTTCAGAGTGTAGCAAACGTACTGATATCTATACAGCTAATCACATATACATAAACATGCATCTCCATTTTTATTGATTTTTACTTTTATGGATCATTTGAACACAGCAGCTGCTGTTTACACTGTGTGAAAACCAACAGAAATGGCCCAAAACTGCTTGGTGAAAAGTCTGGTTTCATTAAGTTACATTAAGATTCGCTGAGGTTTTTAGCCTCTCCTGTAAAGTTGCTATTTTGGAGATACTTGTTCTTCTTTGGACAGCCACGATATCTCAGTATGGGTGAAAATCAGAATTATAGCTATGCTATATGCAAAAATAGCTACACTAATGTACAGTTCTCCAGGTTTATAGATAACATCTGAAGAGGACACACTTCTACACTTCTAAGTGTACATCTAAGCACGTACTTACTGTTTACTTGCTGGTTTTAACACGTGGTGTCGGAGCAAAGAAAATCTAAGTGAGATGTAGCCTCTGCAAAAGTAATGGGGCATTCTATATTTAATGCAGGTTAAAGGTTTTTTTTTTTTATTTGTTTTCACTTATAACACCACATAACTTTAATAAACCACATAATTTGCCCAACTTTTGCAAACGGCTGTGAAATGCTGAAATAAATATATTGTACTGATAGCATTTTAAGAAAAAAACTAGAGCAGTTTGTGATGCAAGTGTATCAAAATTTGTCTGTTGAAGCATCGTGATGTTGTATTTTTGCCATATTCCCCAATAACTGGTCGTCTTGCGTGGGGCTGAACGGTTTGGGGAAAAATATCTAGTTGCAAAAAAATAAAATAAAAAATTAAATTGCGAACGTACACGACAGTTAATGCTTTACTGTAGAAAAAAAGTGAAGACATCACACTATAAAATAGCACTCATGGAATTATACAGTCCACCTTAAAAACCTCCAAGATGGAACTTTACAGGAGGATGAAACAGCTTTACTTTTTTTTTTTTTCTGGCGTGTGGCTTTAACATAGCCAGTTAACACGCCAGACTGCCAGTTAATTATGGTTATACAATAAGTGGGTTGTTTTTAATGGTTCTACCTCGTCTACAGATGGTTCACAAGCTCATTAGGTTCTTAAATGTCTTAAGACAGTAGTGGATACTTCTAAAAGTTGCAGCTCTTGTGATGTGAAAATTGCACCCTGTCAAATTGTGATCATTGCGCCCTAGTCCAGCACAGTATGTTCAGTGTTCAGGTGTCAGAATTGGATGTGCTGGGGTTGTAGGTCAGGAAAACAGGCTTGAACCTCATTTTATAGAAAATAACTACAGTTTAAAATGCAGTCACGATTTAATTTCAAGTCTTGCAGTGTTTTGCAGAAAGAAAGGATCCCAATGTCTGTTTAATAGATTTAGCAATGTTTATTCAGGAACTGCAAAATAACAAAAACCAAGAAAGCGTGCGGTCTGAAAAGCTTTTGACGTGTGTTTTTGTCCGCTGACGAACCCCAGCAGTGTGTTCTTTGAAGACGTATCTGTCCGACACCTCATATTAATCGGGAAAAGACGGCTTCACTGTAGTAGGAGGGAAAGAGAGGGGGGCGAAATCACCCTCTAGACTTCAAACGCCCCCAAAAAGCCCTTCCTTTACTCATATATCCTGTTTTTGGGACCTGCTTGTAACCAGTTGGTGAGAATTATGCGTCAGAGACCTGTGTGTGTGCGCGTGTGTGTGTACATACAGTGATTCATTGTGTGTGTGTGTGTGTGTGTGTGTGTGTTCTGTGTTCTGTCTCTGACACCGCTCTCAGCGAGTTAGAGAAACAGGTTCAGCTACTGCATGATGGGAGTTACTGATGAATGGAGCTTAATTATAATATAGCACAATAATGTTCATTAGAGTCAGACTGAGATTCACGGACAGGCCAAAAACTGGCCGGCCACTGCTTTAAGTTCATCTCTGCACACATCAGATCCACTTACCATATAGGAGCACACTTTGTTGGGCCCCTGTGTCTGATCTACTCGTAACACACACTAACACATCACCACCACCACGTCAGTATCACTGCAGTGCTGAGAAATGCACTGCAAAGCCAGAAGAACGGAAAAATGTAGGAATATTACAGCAGTGCTGGAGTAGTGGGAGCTGAAGTCACGTGTTAGGCCAAATTTGCCTCTTGATTGGATGAGCTGCAAATTTGGGGAACTTGCTTAAAAATGGCAGAACGTTTTTATGGACACTGCACTAGTCTGTTTGTCTGTGTGTCTCTCTCTCTCTCTCTCTCTCTCTCTCTGTCTCTCTCTCTCACTCACTCACTCACTCTCTCACTCTCTCACTCTCTCACTCACTCACACACAAACACACACACACACACACACACACACACACACACAGTCTTGCTGTTACTAAGGATACATGAGGTCAGCGAAAGCCTTCCGAGGATGACTAGGACCAACAGTACACACACACTCACACACACTCTCAGATGTGTGTGCGTGTGTCCTGTTGGTCCTAGTGTGTGCGTGTGTGTGCGTGTGTGTGTGTATGTGTGTGAGGGAGAGAGAGAGAGAGAGAGAGAGAGAGAAAGAGAGTGAAATGATGGCAGTGTGAATATTTCATAGCTGCTATATTTAGTGCTGTTCACTTTTAGAAAGGCAAGAATAGTGCAGATAAAATCATCCCTCTCTCCACCCCTCATCTCTTACTGTCTTCCTCTACATCCCTCCCTCCATCACTCATCTCATCTCTTACTGTCTTTCTCTCCATCACTCATCTCATCTCTTACTGTCTTTCTTTCTAACTTTCTCCATCTTCATCATCCCTCTCTGTCCCTCTCTCCATCCCTTATCTCCTCTCTTACTGTCCTTCTCTCCACCCCTCTCTCCATCCCTCATCTCATCTCTTACTGTCTTTCTTTCTACCTCTCTCCATCATCCCGCTCTCTGTCCCTCTCTCCATCCCTCATCTCATCTCTTATCGTCCTTTTCTCCACCCCTCTCTCCATCCCTCATCTCATCTCTTATTCTCATTGTCTTTCTCTCTACCTCTCTCCACCCCTTTCTCAATTCTCTCTCATCCTCTCTCCATCCCTCTCCCAATTCTCTCTCCATCCTCTCTCCACCCACTAATCTCATCTCTTATTGTCTTTCCCTCTACCTCTATCATCTATCCATCCTCTCTCCATACCTCTCTCTATCCTCTCTCCTTCCCTCATCACTTACTCTTACTCTTTCTTTCCATCTCTCTTCATCCCTCTCTCCATCTTCATCTCATCTCTTACTGTCTTTCTGTCTATCTCGTTCTGTCCCCATCGCACATCTCTTACTCAGTCTTTCTCTCTCTCCCTCGCTCCATCTCTCACTCCATTTCTCGCTCTCTTCCCTCACTGGATCCCCCTCTCCTTCCTTGGCTTCATCTTTCTTTGTCCCTCACTCCATCTCTGGCTTCTTGTCTGTCTATCCCCTGCTCCATTCTTCGTCCCATCACTCCTTCCATCTCTCTCAGTTCTTCATTCCATTCCTATCCATCTCTTGCTCCATCTTCTGTTCCTTTTGTTCCACAGTCTTTCCCTATCCTTCACGGCATACCTCTCTCACGTTTCTCTCTTTCCATACCCCTCTCTGTCCCTCACTCCATCCTTCTTGCCATCCCTCGCTCCATCTCATAAAAGCCTCTTGACTTGACTTCAGACCCATGTCAGAAACAAGCAGGGCGAAGGGTGAACATGGCACCTTGTTGGAGGGTTATGCCCCTTAAACATGCATACAGGACCCCCAGAACAACATTCTAAAGGTAATAGACGAAAGGAAATGAATGTGCTTTTGTACAGCCACTGATCTTAACCTGACGGTGTGTCTGTTAACGTTCGGTTGTAACTGGTTTAACCTAGTGAAGATTCCCCTCACTGAAGGACTGATAAATGTAAGTAACATAAAGGCCACCATGCCTAGTGCCAACCATGAGCTAGAGGGGGATAAAGCCCCCCAGCACTGGACTGTGGAGCAGTGGAACTGTGTGTACTGGAGCGATGGCGCTCCATCCAGTACCTTTGAGATGAGTAAGAGTGATCCAGAACTGATCGTCCAACATCAGTACCTGACCTCACTAATGCTCTCTGCAATCAAATCTCACAGCAAGGCCCCAGTGTCTAGTGTAACCCCCCACCTCCCCCGCCCCCAAAAAGTACTTTTAATTACAGCAAAGAGGGTCAAACTCCCTATTAATGCCCTTCATTACAGAGGAAACTCTGGTGTCGACAATGTTATTGCCACTGTGCTAGTATTAAGCATTAATGGCATTGCTTGTTGTAGACCACAGCTCCTCTCTAAGCCATTTGAATCTGAATTGAAGACGTTTCTGAGATGCAGTTTCTCCAGACGGTCACTTGGAGGTGCTGTCGGTTCAGTGGCCCTCTGAAAGTCTGGAAAATTCCACACGTGGACGTTCGCTGGCGGTCAGCACCTTTTAGCAGGTGCTTTAATCACACTTCACAGTGTTACAACACAACGGAGCAACTTTAGGTGCAGAGAATAGTTCACCCAGACAAAGCAACCAAATGTACACGGAGGCGTAACCATACAGTCACATGGGAAAGTGTCTGCCCCCAGGGCAAATTGCATGTTGTTGTTGATTTTTCAGGTGTAAATATGTGAACTTGTCCTCATGTTGATCTGATGTTGATCTGGTGCTTTAATGAGCTGTTCCTAGTTAAAGCACTCCACGGATGATGCTGTAAAAGTAGTCTAGGAAGCTGAAACTGAGTCACTGAGTTCCCTCGCACTCTCCTTCTACAGTCTCTACAGTTTCTCCCTCCCTCGCTTTCTGTGCAGTCTCTCCCTCCCTCCCTCTACAGTCTTTACCGTCCTCCCTCCCTCACTCTCTCCCTCTACAGTGTCTATAGTCTCTCCCTCCCTCCCTCACTCTCTGTACAGTCTCTGCAGTCTCTCCTTCCCTCACTATCTCCCTCCATCTAGTCTCTACAGAAGTCTCTCGCTCCCTCCCTCCCTCACTCTCTCCCTCTCTCCCTCCCTCCCTCACTCTCTCACTCTCTCCCTCCCTCACTCTCTCCATCCCTCCCTCACTCTCTCCATCCCTCCCTCACTCTCTCACTCCCTCCCTCCCTCACTCTCTCCTTCTACAGTCTCTACAGTTTCTCTCTCCCTCCCTCTCTCCCTCTATAGTCTCTCTCTTGCTCACACTCTCCCACTACGGTCTGTCGACTCTCTTTCCCACTCTCTCCCTCTATAGTCTCTAGAGTCTGTCCCTCGCGCTCTTCTTCTACAGTCTCTATAGTCTCTCCCTCCCTCACCATCTCTCTCTACAGTCTCTACAGTCTCTCCCTCTACAGTCTTTACAGTCCTCCCTCCCTCACTCCATCTACAGTCTCTATAGTCTCTCCCTCCTTCCCTCCCTCCCTCTCTCCCTCTATAATCTCTATAGTCTCTCTCTCTCTCTCTCTCTCTCTCTCTCTCTCTCTGTCCGTCTCTCTTGTTTATTTAGTCTGCTACCCTCCTTTATGCAGTCTCTAGTCTAAATTTCTCTTTTTCCCTTTCTCTCTTTTTCCCTCTCTCTCTCTCTCTCTCTCTCTCTCTCTCTCGCTCTCGCTCTCGCTCTCTCTCAGTGTCACTCTACCATTGAAATGGTTCTGTTTAATTCACCTCCCTGTGATGCACACTAGTGGTGTATGTTGGCTGGTGACACACACCCGCACACATACACAGTCAGGTTTATGATCTGTTGGTGCTCAGCGACCCGGAAAAGCTCAAATGAAGCCACTAATAGAGTACAGCTGGATTGCAGGACTGCTGGCTGTGCTGGTGAAACAGTGTGTGATGTGTTATGGTGGGAGTCCTGCAGCTTTTAGAGCAAACACTCTCATTAGAACCTCATTCACACCTGCGGAACACAGTGTACGTGTACTTTCTGAATCTAGTACCGGTGCTATTTTCGAGTAATTGGGCATGTGCCACTGTTCTGTAATTCAGGCGTAACGTGGTGGTACATTACAGTATGTGGTAGACGTTATTAGTCAGAGAAGTTTCATTCGACAAATCTCTAATTTATACTGTGTTTTTCAGGGCATCAAGGCGCGCGTGTTGGAGACGTTCGTGATGCTGTTTCTCCTCGGTCTCCTCATCCTGGGAATCGTGTGGGTCGCGTCTGCCCTCATAGACAACGATGCAGCGAGCATGGAGTCTCTGTATGGTAAGATCCTTATAAAGCATCTTTAATTTGTCTGAAATTTCATTCTTAACCAGGATGCCATCCACTGCGACACACAGGAGTCTTTGTGTTTGTTTGTTTATTTAGGTGTGTATTAAACTAATGCTGTTGAGCTGGTATTAGATGGTGAGTTAATCTGAAGAGTGGTTTGACCTTTAATTTATCCGCTCCTGCCAAAAGGAACACTTAAACCATTGCTGCGTAAGTTGTAAATGTGCCTACCCGCATCCTTCAGCGGACTGCAGTAGTCTCTGGAGTGAGATTTTTCAGGTTTAACAAACCGGAAGCACCTCTTCTGATAAGTCATCTTGAAGGAGGGATGAACTTAAAACAGTATAAAGCTACACCTTCTGTGGGGTAGACTGGTGTTGCTGGTTTTTAGCTTGGTAAAGTAATAGGAAGTTACTGCCAGGAAGCTGAACACTGACATCACGTCTGTTTTGGGTAGTCGCTACATCAGTGTCTGTGCTGCTACGTCAGTGCCTATGCGAACTCTACTGCCAGGAACATGAACACTGACATCACGTCTGTATTTTGTAGTCGCTACGTCAGTGCCTATGCTGCTACATCAGTGCTTATGTGGCTACGTCAGTTTCTATGCTGCTACGTCAGTGCCTATGCTAACTCTACTGCCAGGAACATGAATACTGACATCACGCCTGTATTTGGTAGTCGCTACATCAGTGCCTATGCTGCTACGTCAGTGTCTATGCTGCTACGTCAGTGTCTATGCTAACCTTACTGCCAGGAAGCTGAACATTGACATCATTATTTTTTTTTTTTAACCTTGTTTATGGTCATATTCAGCAATATTCATCAGACCTTACCAGTCAGTCTTCCACCACCCCCACCTATGATGGAGAGAAAACGCTGAGTAGCTCGGAGTCTCTTCCTGATCGTGTGATTCACTCACTCGTTTTTACACATTTACAAAATGGCCAAACTGTGTGAGTAATATGGTTTTCTCTGTTTGTAGATTTGTGGGAGTTCTACCTGCCGTACCTGTACTCCTGCATCTCTCTGATGGGTGGCCTGCTGCTCCTCAGTAAGTCCTCCATCTGTCTGACACAAAAACATGTGAAAGCCATATTTCCTTTCATCGCAGTCCATTTACCTCTCTTTATCTCTCACAATTAAACAGCGAGACTTTTTGTTACTGAGCCTGTAAAACTCAAATATGTAAATGACCTCCTGTCTGATTGGCTGGGGCTCATTCAAAAAGCAGTCTCTCTATGTAACTTGTATATTCATATAAATATGTAAATATTAGTGACTTCAAAGAAACAGGGCTGAAATAGTCCGTGCATGAACTATTCAGACAGGGCAGTGAATAGTTAGGTTTTAATGTTGTAGTTTTAAAAATGTTAAATATTTTATTGAGTTTATTGAGTTTATATTGCCCCACACTGTTCCACATGTACATTAACCTGTCTTTTTGCTTTTAGTGACCATATGCCTGAATTAAGTTTATTTTATTGAAACAAATAACTTTAGGTTCCTTAACAATCATAACACTACTGAAACTTTCCAAATGTTGTTTTGGTGCTGAGAATTTTAGCTCATTTTGAGCTGAACTCAAAAACGTTAGACAAAACATAGGCTAGAAAACAAAGCTGTGGACAGCTATACACGTGTAGAATCACTGTATATGTGTGTTTTGGTAGCGACAGGTCTTAATGTTAGTGATTCTCAGAGATTGGAGCGCATTGAGCATGAGGGACAGGGATGCAGTCTCACTATCTGCTCTAAAATGCAGGGGCGTGGCTAAAATAAGGCACCACCCACATGTTAAAAGTCAGTGAAATGAATAACTGTAATTATGAATTTATTTGAGCTAATTCAATAGAACAATCCATGTTTACGTGCATGTACTGTATATTTGATAATAGAAATCTCCCTCTCTGTGTCTCTGTCTCTCTCTCTCTCTTTCTCTCTCTCTCTCTCTCTCTCTCTCTCTCTCTCTCTCTCTCGCTCTCTCTTTTTGACAGTGTGTACTCCAGTGGGTCTGTCGCGAATGTTCACAGTGATGGGTCAGCTGTTGGTGAAGCCCACGGTGAGTAGACGGGCACAGTTGTGTGTATCTTTGCATAAAATGTTTATTGTTGTGATAGTTTAACCCTTAGCGGTGGAGCGCTGTTACTGTAGTTTCACAGTGCCATTTGATAGGAATGTACTTTGGGAATATTTTCTTTGGGAATATGGTGTTCCACTTTTCTGTAACAGTCCAAAATATTGGCCAGATGTAAACATCTGTTCAGTATTATTGAGCCCTGCTATGTAATACTGATATAACCACACCACAAACATGTCATAACAAATCTCGTTTAGTGATGCATCAGGGTGCTGTTACCCATACCATTGTAATATACCATTGGAGGTATACTATGCCTAGCCATTATGGCTAACTAGTCATGATCATTAATGAACAACAACAATAAAGAAGACCCTGAACACTGTATCTCGTGAGCGATCTTGTTTTAATGAGTTACGAATAATAGAAAATCAGGCGTGTGCACACGTATATTGTGATATTTCAAGACATCTACATGCCACATTATTAATAATTTTTCTGAGAGTTCAGTTGGGACAAACAAAATAGAATCTGTGGTACCACATATAAAATACTCTAATAAATACCAATAAAAATCAACTTCAGTCATTTTAATGCAATGTTTTACAAATTGCGCTGCAATACAGATAAGCAGGCCTAATTATGCTGATTCTAATGAAACATACAGTGTTCTTCATATACTGGCAGGATCCATGGTATGCTCAGCAAAGCACATTAGGTCATAGTTTATCAAGAAAACGATGAGATATGGTCATATTGCCCACAGTAATGTCTTTGTTACTGTAATATGTAATGTACTGCTGGAACCGCAGCCTCTAAGAGTTGAAGTGCACATACTTCGGTCTTCCTTTCTCTCTGTGTGACGTGTTCTCCCTGTTATTTGTGTCAGATTTTAGAGGACCTGGACGAGCAGATGTACTGCATTCAGCTACAGGAAGAGGCCCTGCAGCACAAGCTCAATGGTGAGAGTGTTTGTTGTGTCACGGTCAGATCGATACTTCCGATGGTGGCAGACGACTGGAATGCTGGACGTTTTTTCTGCCTCTAATTGAACTTCAACATCAAACTTTTCATTGTGTTACCTCTATATAGGAAAGTTATTGATGCGAGTGGAAGATAAGAAGGGTTTCCAGCGCAGCATGACGCGTTAGCTCTTGGAGGTTGCCGTTACTGCCGGCGATAACAAAAGCATGCCGCGATAGTTATAGTTGAACAGGGTTTTACCGACTGATATGATTGTCCGCTAGGAGTTCTCACAGTCACTTAAACTTAAAGAAACAGCAGAGATTAAAAGGCTTAAATAACATGCACGCCGTGGCGCTGGGGTCGGAGCTGCCCATTTAACCCCTGGAACCTTAAGACTGCACTTAGTAGGCAGTTAGCATGGCTCTGTGCTATGCCTCATATGTCAGGAAAGGGTTAACCTGCAGGCAAGATACAAACACAACATATGAGTGTAAGTTAACCCTTTAGTGACATAAGAGCCATAGAATGGAGCCATATAAACTGCCTGCAATGTGCACACTGGGGGTTCTAGGGGTTAATTTACTGCTGATTTCATCAGTTCTCTTCATAAAAACGATTGTGCTGTATTATAATCATGTTCAGATTCAGCTGTTCAGCCTGTATTCTTGATGCAGTGCAAATAAGAGACAGGGAAATACAAAACGTTCATTTGTACAGTGTCAAAACCAGCCCCCACCGGCCTTGACTAGGATGATATCAGGTGTTTCAGTGTTTAGTGTGTCCACTCTTTACCTTTATTCCAACTTCCATTCTTTTCAGGAGACTCGCTTTCAGTTCCTCAAAGAAACCTGCAGACAGCCACACCTCCAAAGTTCAGTCTTAGAAGCTGGTTTAACATTTTTCTGCTTCTCACATTCATTCATTTCGAGGTCCGGACTCTGGGGTGGTCAGTCCATTGTGCTGAGAGCACCAGCAGCTTCTTTGTTTGATGTGTCTGTCTCCTTTTCTTATTGAGGAGCTTCTTGAACAGCTACACCTCCTTTCAGACCTCCTTAGCATTGAGGTGTCTTCTCACAGTGGAAGCATGGACAGAAACACCTGTGGATGTATTTTGAGATCTGCAGCAAGAGTCGAGCTTGATCTGTTGGGAGACCGTTTTGGTGATCCAGAAGGTATTTCAGGTGGTTGTTAGGAGTACCATTTTCTCTGTAGCTTTTAAATGGAGCTCCAGTTTTGGGAATTCCTTTTTCTCTTCACTTTGGATTGCCCCTGCTTTAGGCAGGTTATTTTGTCATAATGATATCATATAGCAAAACAGTAACAACGACAACAGTAACCCGAGGTTTAAGAGTTAACTGCTCTTCAAACTTTTTACATGGGAGTGAAAGATAAGTTACTGGAGTGGTGACTACGAGGCTCCTTGTAATGGTGCACTGTTTTGTCACACCCACACTTGCTGGCACTTCCTTGTCCTTCGTCTTTCCTTTCATCCTCTTTTTTGAGGAGAAGAAGAAGAAGAAGAAGGGGGAAAAAAACTTCAGCCCTTCATTTTACAGGAAGCGTTTAGGCCACTCACCAACTTGGACTTTAGCGTCAAGTCAAGCACGCAACCAAGTGTACAGATTCCAGTGAGCAGGGAGAAGTTTCTTCTCTATTGAATTCGTGGAGGTAAGCTAGATGGGCCTGGCTGATAGCACCCAGTTGCTTAATTCCCACGGCTGCCTCTCAATAGACTCTCATTTAGCTGTTTGGTTTCGTAGCGTTGACACCAAAAGCCTGGGCTGCTTTGAACACCTGATAAAATAAAAGTAATCTGTCCTAACGATTTTTTTTTCCTTCATTTTCCATGTTCTCTTTTAAATGATATGTGTTTGATGTGTGGCGGCAGCCACCGAGACCGGGCAACAAAAGGCCAGCAGTGATGCGGAATGCCTAAATGCTCAGCATTCTGGGAAGATACCATTCATGCTTGGAGGAGGGGGCGGCGGGAGAAGAGAGAGAACTTGCCTGCTTTTTGAGGTGAATTCAGAAGTGGCAGGTGATGCAGGAGTACAAAGGAGTTCAGAGGAGGTCGTCTACGTCCTCCGTCCTCTACTGCCCTTCAGTTCTTATCCTCTGGGGATGGGACCCCGGGTGTGTTCTGCCGTCTGTTACAGTTTACTTAAAGTCTGAAGTGTTTCCCTGTAGTGTTCAGGGGGTCGTAGCTTTGAAGATGCGCTGTCTGAGGTTTAAGGCCACAGGTATCAAATCTATAAGGCCATTTTTTTGACATCTGAAAAACCCCATTTGGTGTTGTAGGTATATTTGTCTACCTGTGACAGACTGATGACAGCAGTCTTTGGCAATGCTTTGGGGAGATGCTGAAAGCTTAGCTTGGCTCTCCAGCCTCATTTCCGTTCAGATGTTGGACTACCTGGAAGCAGTAAAATCTTACAGCGCTTTACTTTTGTGTTACTGTTGTTTCTACAGCCATGAATCACACAGCACACTTTTACGGTGGCCGAGAAGTGCAAAACAGATTAACACTTCAGACAACAAAATTACAAAATAAAAACAAAAAAATTACATTCAAGAAAACAAAATTACATTTGTTAAATTTGTTTTTACATTACCTTTTCCTCCGTTTGCCCTTTTAAAAACTTCCACAGGAAAAACAAAAGCGTGCCAGCTGCTAAAATGCGTGCCACAAAATGGACAGAACAGTTTGATTGACAAGGGTCCGCAACAAGCACTTCCTGTGTGTTAGACCTAACGTTCCATCAGAATTCGCAGTTTGTAAAACTGTTTCGGTAGTGGTGAGAGTGTTTCACGTCTTGTAAATTTGTTTCTACTTTTGTAGTTTTGTTTTCTTGAATGTATTTTTTTTTTTTTTTTTCATTTGTAAATTTGTTTTTATTTTTAATACAATTTTGTTTCCTGAAGTGTTAACTTGTTTTGCACTTCTCTGTCACCCTAACACTTTGGCTACATTTTACCTGTCAGGATGCCATTGAAAGGAAAACTGTTTTTAAATTAGTGTAGTTGAATAAGTAGAGTTTGTTACATAAAACCGGCATACCCTAAACCTCACTGTTGTCTCCTCCTTCAAATAGAAATCCTGAGTTTGCAAAAGAAGGCAGTAAATTCCATTTCCAAAGTTCTATACTGTTGCCTAATAGACTTATTAACATTTACCCCCTCACAATCTACGTATGTACAACATCGGAGCAACAGCCACGAAAGTGGTGGACTACCTTGAGAAATCTATTGTAAACCAGCCAATCAGAGCAGAGCTCATCAGATTATTCATGAGATCACCAAAAATAAAGGGAAAACGGCTCGTTTCATTCTAGGGCCAAATCATTGGAAGTAAATGGGCATGTAAAACTGCCTCTGGGCCTTTTCTGCGCATTGACTAAAGCCTGGACGAAGGTGCATGCTATGACGCCTTTAACCTTTAATAGCTGCCACATTGACCGATGGTATGTTAACAGTATGGCGGTGGCAATGAGTGTAGTGTCAACTGAATGCATTCTTAGGCATGAGAGCCGTTTTAGCCGCGTTAATATTGTTGAGGAAAACAGAAAATGAAAAACGAGTTCTGTTAATACAGTGAGGCTGAATTCAATTCGATTCAACATTGTCATTATACTAATACAGGGTTGTACAGTATAACGAAACAGTCAGGCTACTTCTCCAGTGCAGTAATAAAAAAAAATTAAATAAATTATTTGCATATAAACTGTAAGACGTGTAAGAGCAGTATCTGTATGTCAGAATGTGAATACTAGAACTGAGGTGCAGTTAGCATATGCAGGAGACAAAAGCAGCTTAGTGTAAGTGTACATGTAGGAGAGTACAGTGTGTTAAGGTGGCCAGGTGAGCAGTTAAGGATGTGGTTGTAAACAGTAGATGAATATATAAAGTGTTCAGTGCAGGTAGTGAGGATAGCAGCTCAGTGTTCAGGTGAACTGCTAAATCAGCTTACAGTACAGATGTACAGTATATAGAATACACAGCTCAGGTGTTCAAGTATACAGGTCTAGTTAAAGTGCAGTGCATACAGTCCTGTGAGCTACTGGAGCTAGTGGGGGTGATCAGTGCTAGATCAGTAACAAGTATAGTGTTCTAGTCATGTTCTGGTAGGTGCTGAAGGACATAACGCTACAACACAACAACTAAAGCATCAAGTGCTAGTTCTATTCTGGAATACCCCCTTAAGATCATCACCTCCGAGTTATTTCATTAAAAGAGTTGTGGGCGAAGCTTCTCATTACACTCTCAGTCCTGCTTTGACGCGTTCCTTCCACTTCCTCCACTGAAAGCGGGGAATCCCCTCGTACAGACTGGAGCTGGAGGACAATGCAGTCTAAGCCGGGGAAGGGAAGACCCCTCAAATATCCCCTTTAATGATGCCACCAAAAACTGGCTTTTCAAAGTCGGCGTGGGTCTCAGAATCCCTCGCGTTCAAGTTACAGTATCAAAGAAAGATGACTAATTAAAATCTGCACCACCTGTCAAAAGTTTGGGGATGTTTAACTCCTCAGGTTGTTTGTAGTATAGCGGATCATGTTTTCCTCCACAGCTTGCCATGTTAAAGCCTGAGCAGGTGTATTTATAGGGAAAACAGGATCACGTGTACGTGTTAGTGACAGTGCTAGCTTGGGAATAATGACAAAGGCCACGTGTTTGGCCACATTGTTGTGATGACAGCGCTCATCAGCACACTTGTCAGGGATGTTTCAGTATGTGCTGCTGAAAATAGTCTGGAAAAGAAACGAGTCAAATTCTTTATTTAGAAAGCCGCCCTTCATACCAAGTAAAATACTTACATAGACCTGGTTTGAACATAAACTGCCATGTTCAAGTTTAGGAGCTGTTAGAATAGAACTGGTTTCATCAAGTAACATAGTTTTAAGTTATAACTGGAAATGTATACATACTCTACAGTAGCTGTATCTTCTGTTGTATCAGATCCATTAAAATGGCCGGTGAAAGTGTTCTTTATTATTTACATTTTTAAGTAACTTTGATCATTTACATTTTTACATTTTGAACTTAGGATTGGGTTTGTAGTTTTGTAGAGTTAGCCTGTTAGCCAGCAGGCTTTCTGCCACCTGACCAACTTTCTATTGAAGGCAACAGTATAACATGTTAAGAAGTTAATGGCTGTCTGCTTGGTGATATTCAACTAGCAGTTCATCACTTGATTGCATTTAATAGACACTGTTTTTAATGTGAAAAACTGGGCTTTTTCAGGAAGTCATTATTTAGCTACAGTCTCATGGCTCCTGAAGCTCTACACTATTTGCGCTTGCAGCATTACTCGTCTTGCCGTACGTCCGGCATTTAGTTTCCACTCTGCTGTACTGAGGGCCAGAAACAGCACACTGTCCCAGAGCACCCCAGAGACGTTTAGACAGTTAGACAAAACAGTAACTAAGCACACTTTCTTTGGCTTTGGTAAAGCTATGTTAAACCAAGGCTGACTTGACTTCATATCTGTGCAACTACTTCAAGCCGTATGAGAATTTGTTGCATTATTTTTTGGTTATTCTGCTACTTTGCAAGATGAACAGCTAACTTTTTTAGCTGTTTATCTGCTTCTAAAGAGGGAGATTAAAATAATTCACTTCTTTGGTACATGGTGTTCAGGGTGAATCTGGAGAAATATCTGTGCACATTCTCATACGTCATTGCTATGGGAACCCAAGACAATGACTTGGAGCACCTTCTACTGGAGCCTCTTTAACTAAATAATAAAAGTCCGTATGAAATCTTTTCTACTGCTTGAAAGCTTGTTTTGCTAGAATCATAAATAGTATGAATATAATATGAAATAAACAGTAGTGTCATTCACTACACAAGTTTATTAACTTCTGCCAGAGGCTCAGAACTGCTTGTTTCTCCTTGTTGTTTGCACGTTCCCTGTTAAAATGAAGACTCGGCTTCTTTCAGACAAGTGCTAGTCCTTTTTAAGGGGCATGTAGACTTTCTCTCAGCGCTGTGAGCAGTCGTATTTGTGTATCTAGGTGCTGTGAGTGAGTGTCCTTGGTCTTGGCTCGCTCGCTGCTCTTCATTGTTGTCCAGATGCGCAGTGGCAGGGTGACCTTGCAAAGCCTCCTGCGTGTGCGCTCTCCTGCTTTGCATAATCAGGGCTGATGTAATGCAGAAGCGGCCGAAGCGCCTTCAGAGAGGACTGACATCATCTGTTCTGTGGCCGCTAAGTTCACCTCTGCAGCAAAAACGCCACGCGCCACCTCGCTAGCGCTGGTGTGAAGGACACTACACTGGGCAGTCGGTCTTAAAGGAATAATTCAGGCTGAAATCTGATTTACGTAGTTGTCCAAATGTGCTCATGTCTAGTTTGGGGGATGCAGTTTTGCATGCTTAGCAGCTACAGTGGTCTCAAGTGCAAAACTGAGGCTGACTTAACGTCTTACTTGTGCGTCTTACTTTGCCTTGAGATCGACAGGTAGCCTTTTCATACATCCTATCGTTCTGACTGCATAACAGTGTGAAAGTAAGTGAACCTTTTGCAATTACCTGCATTGATTACTAATAAAATCTGGTCTAATTGTTACCAAAGTCACAATTCCAGACAAACACAGTTTAACTAAAGGAATAACATTGAGTAACTCCGAGTAACATCCAGCAGTCAGCAGTAATCACCTGCACTGTTTCCTTATTAGATCTGCACGACGTTGAGGAGGAATTTTGGACCATTCCTCCCTTCAAATGTATTCCATTCATAAATGAAACCCCTCCTCAGGTCATACCACAGCTTCTCGATGGGGGGTTAAGGTCAGGCCTCTGGCCATTACAAAACACAAATCATCTCCTTCAGCCGTTCTTTAGCTGATTCACTTGTGTGCTTTGGGTCATTGTCTTTTTGCATCAGTCAGTGTCTCTTCAACTTGAGGTCAAGGCCTGCTGCCATCCACCTGTAAAATCGTTGACACTCCTTTCGTTTCATTGTTCCCCTTAATGATTACAACATGTCCAGGCCTTGAGAGAGCAAAGCTACCCCAAACGATGATACTGCCTCCACCATGCTTCACAGTTGGGGTGAGGTTTTGATGCTGGTGTGCAGTAAACGTTTTCCTCCGCACATGGTGTTGTGCATTTGTGCTCAAAAGGTCCACTTCTGTCTCAGCTATCCATATAACATGTTCCTAGAAGCACTTGGGAACTTCCTGGTGGTCTTGGACAAACTTGGGATGAGACATGTTTTTTACTGTTTGGACAGCAGCAGCGTCCTTCATGGTGTCCTCACAAGAACACCATTCTTCACTGAGGAACTTTCTAGTGGTCTTGGACAAACTTGGGATGGGACACATTTTAGTATTCTTTGGACAGCAGCAGTGTCCTTCATGGTGTCCTCACAAGAACACCATTCTTCACTGAGGAACCTCCTGGTGGTCTGGGACACACTTGGGATGGGACACATAAAAAAGAATGGTGTTCATGTGAGGACATCTTGAAGGACGCTGCTGCTGTGCAAAGAACTTTTTTGTTCTTCTGATTCAAAAGCCAAAAATTTGATTAATGCACTTTTCTAAAGGTCTAGTTTGGGAATGCAGTTTTGGCTACTTTGCATGTGTGAAGGCTGACTTAAAGTCACATCTGTGCAACTACAAAAGTCATTATTTCTCTACTTGTTCTGCTTTAAAATGGGCAGGTAGCCTTTTTATACATCCTATAATTCTGACTGAATAACTAACTAACTAACTAACTAACTAAATAAATAAATAAATAAATAAATAAATGTGAATCCTTTAGAAATACCTGGATTTCTGCACTGACTGCTAATATAATGTGGTCTAGTTGTTATCAAAGTCACAGTTCCAGAAAATGTCAGTGATGTTGACCTCGGTTTCTTTGTTACCTCTTTCAGGATTGCCTGTTGGTCTGGGATTGATCTTGACAGAACGCCCACTCCTAGACAGAGTAGCAACCATTTGTAGGCAATTTGTTGAACCGTGGATTAGGGGTTGGCGTTATGATGACATTTTATCGTTATTGTGATAAACGATGTCACCGTGGGCTTTTCTGAGTATATCATGGATGTTGTCCGTCCTACATGAACACTGACTACATGTTTCATTATAATGCAAGCTTAATTACGCCTGGATTTAACTGGATTTAGTCCAGCCCTGTTTGCAAACTATCGAATACAAATCACTGTCATTGTAGCTTTATTGTTGTTTTTGTCATTGATCTTGTTATAGTATTTTTAATATCTGGCACTACATGGTCTATTATGTCTTTTAGAACGTCATTATTATTATTCATACACATAAACCTTGAAGTATCGTGCTATAACATTAGTACCGTATGGCCCCCTCTACCGTGGATTGATGTAGGTCCAGGTAGTCTTTCCCAGCTTCATGCATCTCTATGACCGCGTCTTCTGCGAGTCGTTTGCATCGAGGCATGGTTCACGTTAGGCTGTCTTGAGAAGAAGAGATGTGTTAGTAAGCAGTCTTTGAGTGGTGCCTTTATTTAATGGGTAAAGTGAAACCGTCCAGTCTCAGCTCCTTAATTAAAACACCTTAAGCTAATTAGCTCTTGGAGAAGTCATTAACACTAAGGTTCACTTACTCTTTCCAGCCTGCACTGTGGATGTTCCTCACTGTGCTCAGCAACAGATATGAACAGTACAGCTGTTTGCATGCTATCAGTGTAGTTAAATTGCATTTGCCTAGAATTGTGACATGGATAATGATCAGACGAATGTTCGTTTATACATGTATATGAATGGCCCGTGAATGGTGAGAAATCTGTCTCTCTTTCTTTAACGCCCGAATACAGAATGTTCCTTGACAGATCAATCCAGTCTTGTTCAGTCGGCCGTGACATTTCCTGTTGCGTCGTTCCCACAGTTTGGTTGGAGGGCGCAGACTTTCCCTAAACGTCAAAGACCGAGGAAAGACCTGGAGCACACCTGCTCCTGTTTCTTTTCTTTCCCTTTTTTTTTCCATTCTTTCTTTTTTTATTTTGTTTGGCTTGTTTTGTTTTGAGATACATCTTCATTAGAGGAAGCTGCAGCCGCTGCTAGACAGGGTGTGTCATAATCATCTTAATAATCCTGGTTTTGATCAAAGTGATTGGCTGCTGTGCTGCTGCTCGCCGTGGGACGGATGAAAGATTGAGTTTTTATTGCATGCCAGTAATGCTGTAACAGTGAACTAATTGCCGCTGTGTGTGTGTGTGTGTGTGTGTGTGTGTGTGTGTGTGTGTGTGCGCGCATGTGTGTCCCCGGAGGCTCTGCAAACCGATCCTCGGCTTTGAGGAGAAAGCGAGTGACAGGAATGAGGCAGAGAGGCGGAGAAAGAAACAGATTTACCAAAAAAAGAAGCTCAATAAGACTGAGCTTTGCGGTTTTCCTGGAGAACCCCTCTCTCTGTTTTGCCCCTCAGAACTCCCCCGGCCACAGTTCTCAAACGTGCATCTTCGTCTTCTCTCCTCTGAGAACCAGCAGAAGCATGCGTGCATCCATGCTTCATTATTACTTTATTGATACTAGTATTATGTATGTAGTGTGTATATATATATTTAGAGATTTGTACACTCATCGTCAAAGGAATAGTTGCACATGTAGTTGCACCCAGAAGGAATCAACCGACAGGAATGAAACTTGGTGGGTAGGTTTGACATTGTGAGACATGTGAATGATTGCAGTTGCCCCGAGGCTGTGCATGTGACGTAAGCAAGCACGGGCCTTAATGCTGTACCTTACTGACCCACCAGCCATGATTGTGCATGTTCATGTGTCATCCTGTTAGTGCCAGCACCATTGGCAGGCGGCTGCACGATGCAGGACTACATGCACAAAGACCGTTACGACCACTGCCCTTACCACGTCAGCGTCACCAAAGACTGCAATGGTGTCATGCCAGACTGTCATGGAGTGACTGAGAATGGCAGCAGGTCATCTTCGGTGACGAGTCCCACTTTTGTCTTGGTGGAGACGAATAATGAATCCGTGTGTGGAGGCACCGTGGTCAGCACCAAGATGAATGGTTTGTTGTCACCCGTCACATATCCGGAAGGCCTTGTATCTCTCTGCCTCCACCCCTACCGTGCCATCTGCAGGAACTGTGTGAGAATATTCAAGTTGCATGGGATGGATTATCACAGGACACCATTAGGAACCTCTACCACTCCATGCCGAGATGTCTGGGATGTTGCGTTACCAGACATGGTGGCCTGACGTCATACTGAGGGACACTACTTGTGTATGTGTAGCTCAATAAATATTGTCCGTATCAGTCTAAATTTATCATCATTTATTGTTCCTGGTAACCTTTATCTTCCTTCCCAATAGCACTGCAATCCCACACCTCCTATTCTTTTGATGATGAATGTATATACACACATAGTACTATGGAAGAGTCAGAGACACGCTCCAATTAATTAATTGACACTTGTCAAACCGGCCATTAAGTACAACTGTATATTTATCCGGATTGAAACGCTCATACTGAACAGGAAATTATACAGGAGCCTCAACAGCTACATGTCATTTAAAACTGAGGCCTTCAGATTCCGACCTTACATTCAAATTCCCGTCCTGGAATTTGTAAGCACTTCTAGTTAATTGACCCTACCAATTATTACAAAATCCAGAACCAGGAACTGAATTTCTTCACAGGTTTGTAGACCCCTGGGCTATAAGACCCTTGAAGAACCCTTTTAAGGGTGTATGGTTGAAGCACCTGTCCACCTTAAATCCAGTACTTGGTTGAACCTCCAGGTCATTATAAAATCCAAGACCTGAAACTGGATTCAGGTTCCAGATTTAAAACCTTTCAGTATTTATTAGGACTGGGGGAGATATGGAAACAGGATATTATGGTGGTTGTGTAACAATATTGTATGCAAAGTAATAATAATAATAATAGTAATAATAATAATAATAATAATAATAACAATAATAATAAAACCAGTTGCTTTGACTACAGCAAAAGGGGTTGCATTAACTTGAGCCATTAATGTCAAGGGCAGCCAATTTCTATGTGATTATAACTATGCAAAAAAGGTAATAAATCACAATACATCACTCTACGTTATCACACAGTAATACCCTGTATCGCAATAATACCGATTCCCACCAGGTAGTTTTTATTGATTCTTCTCATGTGTTTTTTCTGCATCTCAAAAGTTTAGTCTTTATTTTTAGAACTTTTTGCGATCCCAAACACACTCAGTGATGTCTGGATGTTTTTAAAACACACTTACTAAATAGGGAAATTTCTAAAACAATGTACAAATGTTCAGGCATATTTTTAGGGGGTTTTTTCCCTTTATAAGTTGGACTCGGCAGTACATCAGAATTTCAGCTTGAACTCCGAGCAGAGTTGGTACAAATCCTGANCGCTCATACTGAACAGGAAATTATACAGGAGCCTCAACAGCTACATGTCATTTAAAACTGAGGCCTTCAGATTCCGACCTTACATTCAAATTCCCGTCCTGGAATTTGTAAGCACTTCTAGTTAATTGACCCTACCAATTATTACAAAATCCAGAACCAGGAACTGAATTTCTTCACAGGTTTGAAGACCCCTGGGCTATAAGACCCTTGAAGAACCCTTTTAAGGGTGTATGGTTGAAGCACCTGTCCACCTTAAATCCAGTACTTGGTTGAACCTCCAGGTCATTATAAAATCCAAGACCTGAAACTGGATTCAGGTTCCAGATTTAAAACCTTTCAGTATTTATTAGGACTGGGGGAGATATGGAAACAGGATATTATGGTGGTTGTGTAACAATATTGTATGCAAAGTAATAATAATAATAATAATAATAATAACAATAATAATAAAACCAGTTGCTTTGACTACAGCAAAAGGGGTTGAATTAACTTGAGCCATTAATGTCAAGGGCAGCCAATTTCTATGTGATTATAACTATGCAAAAAAGGTAATAAATCACAATACATCACTCTACATGTTATCACACAGTAATACCCTGTATCGCAATAATACCGATTCCCACCAGGTAGTATTTATTGATTCTTCTCATGTGTTTTTTCTGCATCTCAAAAGTTTAGTCTTTATTTTTAGAACTTTTTGCGATCCCAAACACACTCAGTGATGTCTGGATGTTTTTAAAACACAATTACTAAATAGGGAAATTTCTAAAACAATGTACAAATGTTCAGGCATATTTTTAGTTTTTTTTTTTCCCTTTATAAGTTGGACTCGGCAGTACATCAGAATTTCAGCTTGAACTCCGAGCAGAGTTGGTACAAATCCTGATGGTCTTGTCTGGTGTATTTGATTAAATATTTTATTTTTAGCATATTAATAATCACCAGCTTTCTCTGTGTTTCTCTTTCTTTTTATTCCTCAAGGTTCGGCATCCAACTCCTATATGCGCCCAAATTCCCAGCATCTCTACAAGGAGCTTGACAACATTCGCACCCAGAGGAACAAGCTAGGTGAGATGAGAGCGCTGCTTCACTGCGTCTGTTTCACTGATACCTCAACGCATCTGCTCGTGCTTGCTGGAGTTACTCTGTAAGCCTCCGGCTTCGTGTCTGCAGCTTTTCGCTTACTCTGATATCGGGGAGTAGGAAAGCCAAGCTTGTGTGCCTCCAAATGCAAATTGGTTTGAGGTCTTAATCTGGACGAAGGCCAAATAGGCTTCTGTTGTGTGGTCTTAATTGTCTACGTTGGTGCGTTTTTGGGCCTATTATAAATGATTCCAATTAGACGTAAAGTTGGACAGGGACGAGGCCACAAAGGCACTTAGGATATTGGACGGTGAGGCCAACTTTATTGTGGCTGCCTCTCTGAGTGAGGTCATTAATTTGGAGGCTGCCCGGGGGGGGCATGCGCAGGGAAGTCGGCCAAAGCGGCTGCCAGGATCTGCGTCAGAGAGGGACGGAAAGGAATGCAGAGAATGATGGACGGAGTGGTATACAGAAGAAAGAGTAGCTTCAGGATCAAATGAGTGTTAACAGTGTCTGTCCTGAAGAAAACCTCGCTCTGTCATTGGTCTAAAGCTGTACCACTCATTTTTTAGTGTATGCATCTTTTAAGATTAATAAACAAATAAAAATGCCATTTGTCTGTATTTTGGAGGTTCCTCAGTTTATGTATGCTTTCTTTAAGAATGTTGATGTTGAGGAACTTTTAACTTTTGTTTTTTCGTAGGTGAGATGTGAGGTCAGCATTTTTGCAAGTGTTTTTTATTGTGTTTAAATGCAGTTTGTTTATTGTGTCAGTTGTACCAGAACGTTTGGTATATGAGGAAAGCTGCTTTTATTTATCATTACAGAGGGATGTGAATTGTTTTCACGCCAGGGGGTTCTCACCCCTCCCCTTTCAACCCTTGTTACTCCCTAGCAGCTCAACACAACATTTCATACACAGTTAATGATGAGTTACGGGCAAATTGTATTTGATTACATTAATTAAGAATAGTCAATTTCCATTTTCACTTGTCATAATGACCAGTAGGGGGCAATACGGAACTCTACACAGCACCTTTGTTACTTTAAAATGCAGCCCAACAAATCCATGTGTGGAGGCACCGTGGTCAGCGCCAAGATGAACGGTTTGTTGTCACGCATCACATGTCCAGAAGGCCTGGTGTCACTCCACCTCCACCCCTACCACACCATCTGCAGGAACTGTGTGAGACTATTCAAGCTGCATGGGATGGGTGTCATACTGAGAGACACTACTTCTGTATGTGTAGCTCAATAAATATTACCCATATCAGTCTAAATGTATCATCATTTATTGTTTCTGGTAACCTTTATCTTCCTTCCCAATAGCACTGCAATCCCACACTTCCTTCTTGGTGCAACTATTCTTTTGGCACATGAGCTGATGTTTATAGCCTGCTGCAGAAGTCAGATTGCCTTGAAGGTTGAATTTACTGAGAAATATTTAACATTATGTTTCGCACGCCGCTGCTGAACAAAAAAAAAAAGCTGTATCCATGTGCAAGGTCAGCCGTGTCTCTCTTTCACTGCGAGTGCAGATTCTTTGTTTGTGTCTTTAGAGGAAGAAAGGCCCACTTTTTCTAATCTGCTCTTCTTTCTTTTACTTTCTAGAGAGGAAGAAGAAAGCTTCAGCTTGGGAGAAGAACCTTCTTTACCCAATTGTGATGCTGATTCTGCTTGCTGGCACGGTACGTATGGTGTAGGAAAACCGTTTGACTGGACGGTTATAAGGCCTGCGAATAGTACTTCTCTACATTTGATTTCTAGTATATAAATATTTAAGTGTGATTATGTGATTAATTGCATAGATGATTAATGAATTATGATTCTTGTCGAAAGAATCATTTAACTAAATTTTTAACTGTTTGGGGTAATCAAGACTTCAGCGCTTATATGTATTATATATTGCATATTATATATTACAATGTTTTAAACTTATATAAAATAAAGCTCTATCTTGTGTCTTTCCATTGTGCTACATACCCAAGAAAGTAACATACCCAAAATGAAGCCCAGCATGTATTATATTTACACGTTGTAGTTATAAGGTCCTTTTTATGTAAGACCAGTGAACATTGTTTTTACACACCGCCCATCTAATCCGTGCAGTAGAGGGTTAAATAAATTGCTTCAATTCAAATCAGCTCATTTTAAAGCTCAGTGGGGTTTAAGGAAGAAATATCATGCTGGTATCGGAGAAGGAGAAGTGATATGAGGGTATGAGATCTCTAGTTTTAATGTAAGTGAGGTCTTTGACTTTTCCTCTTTCGTCTGCAGGCGATTTCAGTCTTTCTGGTGGCTCTGAACATCTTGTACCTGCTTGTGGATGAGACGGCGCTGCCAAAAGGATCAGCGGTAAGAGTGAGCGAGAACGTAAACAAACATGAAAAGCCTGTAAACAGAGCCGCGGTCCGTGATGTTTTGTTCTGCTTTTGTCTGCACATCTCGTGTCCTGCTAAACGCAACGGTGTCCAGCGGCACAAACATACACGCATACGCACGCGTACGTGGTTTTTCCAAAGTGGGTTTTCACGCACAAAGGGATTGCGCTGTTGACACGAATCAAATTCCGGATATGCTCAGGTGCGGTCGGAGAGCAGGAGAGGTAGAGATGGGTATCACTGGGCCAGCGTTTGATGTTTGTCAGCAGAGGCAGAGCAAAGTGAGTGTGAGCTCCATTCACGGCCACTCACGTGTGAGAAGATGATGGACTCACTGTACTCAGGACAGAAGACCATATGCATATTATCTCACCTGGTGCGTGTCCTAGGTATGCAAAAACTAGACCAGCCAAAAAAAAAAAAAAATCAGATTTGCACAATTTTTCCCCACTCGACAATCAGCCAAGACATGTTCGGTGTCTGAGATTCACTTCTTCAGTTTTGCACTTGAAGCTAACCAGCAGTGAAGCTTACGAACAGTTATGCCTAAATCATCACAGACTTGCCTCAGATCATGTGGAGCTCGTCTGCGCTTTCTGACGTTTTGTTCTTCTTATAGAATCAGTTTTGTTAAAACCTTTTACAGGTAGTCAGGGAGAGATTTGATACCTCTCTTCATTTCATTCTCATTCTCTTAGGGAGTTTTTCCTTTTGATTCTTGGTTCTTCTCAGGGGTTCTCTGTGATTCTCTTAGAAGTTGTCTCATTCTGAGTCTTTGTTCTGCTCTGTGGTTTCTGCTCCTAGAGAGTTTCACCTATTGGGTCTTGCAGAGGTTTCTTATGCATGCTTTTATGGAGTTTCTCCTTTTGAGTCTTGGTTCTAGAATTAGATCTAGAATTTAGCGTCATATCTCATCGTGCCGCTTTTTTTTCTGAAACATTTCTTCAGTGTTTTTTTTGCTTCAAGCTCTTATGGGGTTTCTCCTGTTGAGTCCTCGTTCTTTTCAGCCGTTCTCCGCCAGTCTCTTAGACATTTTCTCCTTTTCAGTCTCGGTTCCTCTTAGTGGTTCTCCCTTATTCTGGTGGAGTTTCTCCTTTTGATGATTAGTTCTCAGTGGTCTCTGTCATTCTCTTAGAAGGTTTCTCATTTTAAGTCTTTGTTCCGCTCTGTGGGTTCTGCTCCTAGAGAGTTCTTGGTTGTAGAATTAGAATTAAAATTTAGAATTAAGCATCATGTCTCTTTCTTCTCCTGAAACATTTCCTTAGTGTTTCTTCTTCAATCCCTTGGGGAGTTTTTCCTATTGAGTCCTGATTCTTCTGAGTCATTCTCTTCTCAGTCATTCTTTTCTGAGACATTTTCTCCTTTTGAGTGTTGGTTCCATTCAGTATTTCTCCTTCATTGTTTTGAATTTTCTCCTTTTGAGTATCGGTTCCTCTCAGTGGTTTTCCTCAGTCTACTGGAGTTTCTCCTTTTGAGTCTTGATTCCTCTCAGTGGTTCTCATTCATTCTCTTAGATTTTCTCTTTTTGAGTCTTGGTTCCTCTTAGTGGTTCTCCCTCTCCCTTCTGATTTTTGGCTCTTCTCAGAGTTTCTCCGTTTAAGTCTTGGTTCATCTCAGTGGTTCCTCATGTTTTGGTTCCTCTCAGTCACCACTACGAAACTCTTCTTTCTTTCATTGCCATATTTTAATATTGCCAGTTAAAATAATCTCTTATCCGTGTGAATGTGAAGTCATAATGCAGGAGGGTCTCTGAGCTGGCTGAGCATTTGCTCTCAATGATTTAGGTTTTGGAGGAAGATTACAGAAATGCAATAATGTAGTCCTTCAAACGAGACATGATGAGTCATACTTAATGTCCAGGAACATGAACTAACTAGCCACTAGTTTTTGTGATTTCAGGTTGACTTGAAACTAGATGAATGAACTGACAAGTCAAAAATGCATCGTAGCCTCAGATATGAACTGAATTTCTTCTCTTTTTTTTTCTTTGTTTGCAGCAACATTATCTCATCTGACCTTATCTGTCCCTCCCTTGCTCCATAGGTATGTTGATGTGCATATGTGCACACTCCTCCTCTGCCTCCAGAGGCTATAGGACAGATCTTGTTACGTCCGCCGTCTCTCTGCTCTTTTACCGTTTCTGCGGCGGGAAAAGTCGCCCCCTCTGCATTCCAATTATTTGATTAGAGCGCGGATCTTTGCCTTGGCATGAATGACGCATGGCTGAAAATCCCCCAAATTAGGCTTGTCACGGCGGCACAGAGACGAAGGGCTCTTCTGACAGCCCCGCTAAATGGTTTATGCATTTGATGAGCTGGACTCATGCCACACTTCACATCTCGCGCTGCCAGTTGGTGTGGCTGTGTTTCTTTTTTTTTCCCCTCCCCTTCCTTCTTCCAGGTCGGAACGGTCACCCTGTAGAAAGATCGATAGAAGCCCTGGCTAACTTGCTGCGCCCCCACAGAGTGAGGATGATTGTCGTAAATGTGATAATGAGGCCTAATGCGCGACCACTTATGACATTAAACCATCCGACGCTCCGTCACTAAAGACCGCAATAAAAGTCTTGGCCAGTGGCTCCCTGTGGATCCAGAGTTATGGCTTCTGCTAGAGCAGCCGTATTAATGTGTATCACTTATTATAACTCATCTCCAGCTCTTTTCGAGGATCAGAGAGAGGAGAGCCGGTATGTTGGCCTGTCTATCTGTCTGTCTGTCTGTCTATCTATCTGTCTGTCTGTCTATCTATCTGTATTTTTCTATCTCTCTATCTATAATCTATATTTTCTATCTATCTATATCTGTCTATTTATCGATCTATCTGTCTGTCAACTATCTATCTATCTGTCTGTTTGTATTTGTCGTCTTCATCCATCTATCTATCTATCTATCTATCTATCTATCAATGCATCTATCATCTATGTATTTGTCGTCTTCATCTATCTGTCTGTCTGTCTATCTATCTATCTATCTATGTATTCTATCTATCTATCTGTCTGTCTGTCTGTCTATCTATCAGTGTTGTCTGTCATCTGTCAGGATTTATATCTGTAACTATACGTTAATTATGATTGTCATCAGCTGAACTTTCCTGATAGTGACGGGTTTAGTGGTCCAGTTGTGTGCTGAAGAAGAGAGTGAGGAGAAAGCAGTAGGAGATCAGATTTCGTGGTTTAACCTCTTGACCTTTGCCTGATGTCAGCTGATGACATCCAGCTCCCGACCTGTGGGCTAAGCCGAGACAGTTTAGGGAAAAACGTCTCCCTAATCCACGATGAAGGTTTTTTTTTTCTGTTATTATCCTTCATTAGAGGTGGCAGATGAACATCAAAGCCTGCAGCGTGTGTTTGGGCACACCTGAAGGAACACGCAAAACACACACGCACTGTATATACCTGCACACACTTCATCACCTGAGCACAGGTGTTATCCAGGAGGCAAATCTCAAAACCAACAAATGCCCCATACAGCGCTGAGAACCTACACTATAGAATGAGAGTACAGAAACAAGCAGCTTAACAACAGTTTGCCAACAACTAACACCGCACGTTTACTCACGTCTAGTTACACTAAAGCAGCTAACTCTGTACTATAGGTTCTTCACATGCTATGTTATGTTTGTTCTGGATTGATTTCCCGTTCTTGGAGGTGATGCAGTGATGTAATTCATTTTCCTGTAATAAACTGATGTATTCTTATTCTTTTGATTGCATTACAGCATCTGATTAGATCATATATTTGTCTCTGGCATTACTAGATGACTGTGTTAATTACAGGCATTGCATTTAAAGAACCTTAATTTCTTTTTACTGCTGTTCAAAAGTTTGGAATCACTTTTTTCAGCAATATAAAACCAGTTAGTCAAATATTCAGGGATCATCAAACCATCTTTCACTGATTTAATTTCAGTCAGTATGGAGATTAATTGTCACGTCTCATTTATAATACATTTATTTAGTGCTGTTTACGTTTATTACAGCTTCCGTTCTTTTCAGGAGCCTCACTTTCAGTTCCTCAAAGAAGCCTTCAGACACACGTCCAAAGTTCAGTCAATCCACAGCGTTGACTTGTCTGCAGTGAAAGCTTTAAGCGCTGTTTATCATATGGGGATGGTTTTTGGTGGTCTACCAGATCTTCCAGGTGGTTGTTAGGAATCCTGTTTTCTCTGTAGCTTGTAATCTATTTTTGAAGTTATTGTTATTTCAGTGTTTTTTCCTTTGGACTGCAATTCAGTGAGTGACTAACTTTTAATAACTTACATTTACAAAAAAAATGTATATTTGTACTTTCTTTCTTTATTTTTTGGGTTTTTTTTGTTCTTAATTGTATGGGCCTGCATTTAGTCAGTGCAGCCTCTTGTCGTGTATGAACGCTTTTTATTCTTTCCCTTCCTTTTTCCTCTTTCTTTCTTTTTTTTTTTTTTTTTGTTTGAACACCTGTTCACATACTGAGTGCGAGAGCAGCGGTGAATTTGAAAAGATCTTTCATCTGTTTCTATTCATTTTCCTGCCAGTGGCTGTGCGTCTGTACTTGGAGGCGATACCGGAGAACTTCGCTAATCTGAGCTTTATGCATTTGATTTCCTCATAATGCCATTCAAACAGAACATCTCCAAATATTTGTACTCCTTTTTTGGGGGGGTTGTTTCTTTCTTCGCTGCCTGAAGCGACTTGGAGTCAACTCTGTATCCTTATTTAGATTACACAGCTTTATTTGTAACAGGAACCGTTATAACAGGCCCTGTGAAAAATGTAAATGTGTTTATGCGCTAGGGTCGCCTCGGGCCAGAACCGAGGGACATGTCTCAGTGCAAATTAGTCAAAGTTTATGTGTGCAGTAATCCATTCATGCAGTAAGGCTTTAAATACAAGTTTGACTTTGTCATTATACCAGGACACCATAACATAAACCTTACTCAATAGATTCTCTGCAGCAACACGCATGACACGCATCAACGCAAAAGTACATGACTAGTGTAGATACAGCATTTGTGTAAACGTACCTCGCTCTGTAAAAGTACCTCACTCTCTCACTCATTCACTTACTCTCTCCCTCTCTGTTGTTCTTCAGGGTCCAGACATTGGCAATGCATCCCTCTCCACTTTTGGTGTTGTCCAGGCAGTGGTTGAAATCATTCTCATGATGTATCCTACATGCTACAACACTGACCTCTTCTCCACAGACCCTGAACTTTAAACAGACAGACAGACATACTTAGATTTTAGAGTTTAAGACATAGGCAGATAGATAGACATACAGACAGACAAGTTCAGCTGAAGACAAATCATTATGATTAATTATTATAGAGGTGTTAAAATGCATACAGATAAAGTAATCAGACAGATCAGCAGGTAGAAAGATAGATACATAGCTACACATGAGGGTAAAGACAGACAGACAGACAGACAGGTGAATCAGTAGACAGACAGGCAGACAGATTTGTAGGGGGACAGACAGGTAGACTGCCATGTTGGTAGACAGTTAATCATACAGATATATAGATGGACAGGCATGCTGATAGGTAGACAGGCAGACAGAAAGTCGGATAGGTTGATCTATATATAGATGGACAGATGGTTAGGAAGTTAGGTATTCAGATAGACAGAAAGATAGGCAGAGTAGGTAGAAAGATATGCAGACAGACAGTCGGGCAGACTCATGCAGGTAGGCAGGCAGGCAGGTAAGTAGGTAGACTATACGTGTGGGTGTGTGTGTGTGTTGGCCTTAACCCCACTGTAGTTACCTGATGGTTTCTTCTGTGGTGGGCTTCTACAGCCTTCGCATTTTCCAGGGACTCACACCCAGGAAGGACGACACCACCATGACCACGGTAGCACTCTGTCACGCTCACACAAAGACCATTTATGGCTGCTAGTAAACCTTTACATTAGAGTATTATTTGTGTACTTTATTAGTATAATATTTTGTTTATTTAGTTGACCTTGTTTCTAAAATGAGACTGATTGTTTGATTTTTAACTTTTTTGTAGATCATTGGTTGCTGTGTGTCCATCCTGGTCTTGAGCTCTGCATTGCCGGTCATGTCCCGAACACTCGGTAAGGCTGTTCAGGCGTGTGTTTGCATTGGATGGTGACTCATTAAAAGTTTAAAAACATTAACAGTTTTACTTTAGATAACAAAACACGAGCAACTGCCTGAATCAGAATCATGAAGCTCCTTCTGAATCACACTCACACACACAGTTACACTCTGTGTCCTGCAGAGATTCTGAATAGGGCTGTGTGTGTATGTGTGGGTGTGTGTGTAACAGGAGTGTGTTTAAAACGGTGGGAAAGGTAAACTGCAGACATTCAGTCTCAAGACAATTAACCTCCGTCACCCAAAAGGCCACATTCTCTACCTCACCCCCTCTTACAGGCTATTTCTCAGTTCTCCCTCTGCGACTCTGCGGTCCTGATTAATTAACGATCTACACTCTAATTTGAACAGAGGTGCTTTTTAGGAAAAGGGAATAATTAGAGTTGAATTTAATATTCAGCAATCAGGTTTTAATTTAAATGTGAAAATGCAGAAATTTAGATTATTATTCATAACTAGCTTTCTTTTTTGCTTACTGAGCAGCTTTGATTTCTAGTTATTTTTATGGTCACTGATTAGTGACTGTTGACCAGAAATACAGAAATATTCAATACTAAAATCATCAAACCCCATATATTAAAGCGCCTAGACGATTTAGTGAATCTAGTTTAATCTACTGTTTTATGTGATGTCTAAAATTAAACATTATTAAATAATTTATCCCAATCTGTGCTCAAAATAAACTTTCGAAAGCCGTTACTAATCTCAATGGTTATCAAGACATTGACATTGCTAAATGTAATCTGTGTAAAAAAAAAAACATATTTGTGTACAGATATAATATTCAATAGACATTACTAACCCTAATCTGCGTCACAAAAACATTCAAAAAAATATTGCTAATCCCAGTTGTCAAAAAAAAAACATAAAAGCAATCTGTGTCCAAATAACTACAAAAAAGTCGCTAATCCCAATCTGTGTTCAAAAAACATTGAAAAATATCACTATTCCCAGCTAATCTCGACCTGTGTCCCACAATTTGATCGAATATTACAATCCTAAAACATAAAACCAAAAAAATTACTGAACCCAAAACTATATGATCTGTTAATGGAGAAAGACTGGTGAATGCTGGATTACAGAAAACTGGTGGTCTTGTGTGATTTGAAGTGCTGGGGATTAAAGATCTCCTGTGTGTAAATCACCTTATTATTTCTACAGCACATACAGTCATGTTAAAATCCTACCACCTCCACCGGGTAGTACACAACATTAGAAATAGGTAACTGTATATAGACTGCTGCTCTGCTGTTTTTGCCTGTTTGACCCAGAGCTGGTACACGGCGGCAGATGCAGACAGATGTGTTTGTATAAAGACGACGGCGAGATGATGACTGATCTCATAGGCTTTCTGTGTTGTTGCTGAAATATTCCACAGCGTAAACAGAATTTGCTCACAGTCCTAATGCATTCTGCCGTAATTCATCGGACTATGACTGTAACAGATTGATAATGGACCCGATCGGTGGTAGTTGTAAGAAACTGAAAATAAACGGCAGCAGAGTTGACCAAGTGTCATTCTGAAGAATGACGGTGCAGGGTGGATATCGAGCCTCCTAACCACACATGCATACAGACCCCATTTATCAGCTGTCAGGATTCTGCCTGAAAATGGCACAATGGAAAAACCGTATTGATCGTTTGTTCTGCTCATAACTTCTTTTCTCTTTTGCCATCTCTTTCTCACTCTCACAGTGCTTCCATCATTTCTTCTTTATTCTCTCTTCCTGCTGCTAGTGGTCAGTGACCGCATTTTAGGTGGTCTTTTTTAACCCTCAGAAATGACTTAACATAATTATTTACCTGTGATTACATGATTAATATGAAACTTATGTAATTCGTTCTATTTGTATTTGATAGTTTATCCAGGCACGTTTTAATAGATCTGTATTGCAGACAGTAAACCTGATCCCGTTATGCTTACTTACTCCTATTTCGACAGCACACTACTGAAGGCATCGTAGAAGAACAGCACAGAAACATTGTGCTTTGAGCTTCTGTTATAATATTTCCATAACAGGTTAAATAATCCTTCTTCTTGATCCTGGACTCATACCGGTTTTGGGTGGATGATGATGTTTTCAGATGACTGGATAATGCTATTGGTCTGTGTAGATGCAGCTCCAAACTAGGCCCTGTTTGGATAGTAGTTACACCCTCATGTCTCTCCTTTCTGCAGGAATTACCAGGTTTGACCTGTTGGGAGATTTTGGCAGATTTAACTGGTTGGGAAACTTCTACATCGTTCTGTCCTACAACCTCCTGTTTGCCGTGGTGACCACGCTGTGTCTGGTGCGAAAGTTCACCTCCGCTGTGAGAGAGGAACTCCTCAAAGCTCTAGGTAACCACTGTCCTCTGCGTTCATGTGCCTGACTATGCCGCCTCTACAGAAAACGATAAATATCTATCTGGTACTCAACCTACTGTTCACATAACATAGCGTATTTAGGTCTATTCAAGCCTAAAATTGAAATTAATAACTATATTGATCTGACTACTTTAGATGACCTTTCATCAAAATATGCCTAAATTATCCAAAAATGTATAAAGAAAAAATGTATCCATGGTGGGGAGAAAAGAATATGTTTTAGAAGTGTTTTCACTGAAGTGAGAAAAAGACATTGCTGCTAGAGGTTTCAGGTCATCATTGGCTGATGGGTCTGAACGACAGAGACAACCTCAAACCAAATACATTTTAAAAATGGCAGTTGTAAAATTTGGTTAAACGTAATGTTACAGAAATGCAATGAGATTTTGGTCATTAAGGCACTGTCTAAACAGTGAATAACATTTTCCATGCATTTGGCTAAAAGAAGGCAAAATCAAGTCATGGAGGCCGAATACAAATCCCATTTCAGAGATGCCACTGTCTTTACAAGTGATTTGATTTAGCAAAGTACATTGGTAATAAAATTTCCACATGCACTTTTTAGACAGTCCCCTGTTGACGAAAGCGTTGATCTTCATTTCTGAACTATTATGTAAATCGACATGAAATTTCAATTGTGGAATTTAACAAAGGACACTTTTGGAACATATTTGGTTGCGGTATGTTCTGTCTTCTCGGACGTAAGTAGGTTTCGTTGTGGACATTTATTTTGAGAGATATTGAGGAGAAAAATTAGACTAACCAACAGAAAAATGCATCGTCACGAATTGAGCCTTAAAACTGTGTGGTTATCAGATTCAGCTCAGCATTTCAGTCTGTCTGTAAAGCATTTTGCAGTCAGTCTTGTTTGTTGACATGTATTCTGTTTGTTTCTGGCTGATTCCTGTTTGTTTAGTCGTTTGGTTATGGCTGCCACCTGAAATGCTCTGATAGGATCAGTGACAGTTTCGGAATGTGATGGAGCCTTGCGGTCACTCTCTACCAGACCAAACGGGCGGCAGGTCCAATATTATTGTATAATGTTAAAGACCATTTAATGTGCCTGTTGTCTGTTTATGCATCGGTAATGTAGAAACTACCTACAGTACTCACTTGCTGTTTAAAAAAAAAAGTTGGTTTTGGTTAGGTTTACATATAGGTTTTGCGACGAGTAAGTATGTTTGGGGCAAAGATTAGATTGAATTTTAGGCCGGTAAACAAAGAAACAAAAGAAGGAAAGGAAATCGTACTTTTCGAATCAAATAAACCTAGCACCACTAAAAGCTCCGTGCAGGCAACCACATGACACCATATAGACCAGTTACAGTCAAGGGGACATCTCAGAACAAATGACCTGAAGATTAGCAGTTATGTTCTGCACCATACATGCCATTTTGCCCAAAAAAGCCATCCGTTTGTTTTGAAAGGTAATTTGATTTAATTTGAAGTATACTGCTGGTTTAGGTTTAGAGTCTTCAGAGGAACAATAAATTAAAAAGAATCTTGTAGATAGTTTGTTTGAATGTCAGGTAAAAGCTTCTCACTGCCTGTGTCTATCCTTGTGTTAGAATTTCAGTCCTCCAGCCTTTTCATATCGGTGTCTTTGCCCTTAACTTTCTCTGCTTGCATGGCACTGATATGGTGTATGTCAGACGCACACACCCTGTCTGGAGGCTCCCAGACAGATGAATCCTCCGAAACTGAACGTATTTCCAGAGAGATTGCTGTAGACGAAGATTTGACAGGACCAATTTGTCTGCGAGTGTGTGAAGGTCCTGGAGCTCCTTTAATAAGGCCTTTCTCTTATCTCCTTCGCTTTCAGGTCTGGATAAATTGAACCTGTCAAACAGCCCAACAGAGCCGGAGTCGGGCAAAATAGCCGCTAACGGACATCAGAAAACTCTCTAAAATGTGTGTGCACACACACATATGGTTGGGTATGTTTTGTACAAGTAAAGAATGGGTGACGCCCTTAAATTTGCTCCTTTCTTGCAGTGTAAGTAAAGAAAATGAAAAATGTTCCTGGAAAAAAGTTATATGAAGGTAACAACACCGGTCAAACTCCAGGCAGAAGATGGATCACCAAACAAGAGTGAAAGGTCTTCAGAGAGACATTGTGACAAGACATTGGGACTCATATCCAGTTAGATTGTACTATCTTCCATTGGTCCTCACATGTACGCAGACATGAGACACTCATGCACTGTAGTCGTTTTGTACAGTTTTTCAACGAACTACAGTGTAAATTCATTCATTTAAAATCGCACCTGTAAACTTTTTCTCTGACAATCTTTTCTGTTAACCTGTTCTTTTTTTTCCTACTTGCTGCTCTACATACTTGAAGAGCCTTTCGACTGCACTCCTCTGTGAAGACAGTTTCATTCTTTCCCTTCATTTTCATTGATGGTTGGAAAGCTGGTTAACTCAATGCTTGATGGCTAATCCGACCAGCATTAGCATTAGCGTTGGCTTTTATGCTTCTGTATTGCCTTATAACACTGCATATTATTAACCTGTAAAGGCTTACTCACTTCTGCAGGGTTTTTCTTGTAAAATGGCCAACATTACCTGCCCAGTTTTTAAGTATCAGTGAAGCAGGGCTAACATAGATTAGCTGTTAGGTAAATACCCATTGATAGATAAGTGATTGCCGTTTTATCCATTAGAACCACTGCTGCAAAAAAAGTCAAGTTGTACTGTTTATATTGTACTTTGCAGCGGCCTACAGAAGTTTTCGCAAGTCCACTAAAGTAGAATGCTATGTAGATGCTAAATCACATTATACTTATTGCCAGTAGTACAAAAAAAAGGCAGTTGGTACACAGTAATCTTTTCACGTGTCTTTCTTTTTCCTGTTTAATCATCCCTACAAACTAGTTTTGTATATTAGTTGTTAGTTTTGTTTGTTTTGCATTTGTAGTGATCAGTGAACAAACAACCATTTACATGTTTGCCTTATTTATGGTAATACGCTAATATCATATGAAATATGCAGAAGCACCAAGCTGGTATTTCTAAAGGTGCTTCGCTTTGGCCAAATCAGATTAAAAAAAACAAAAACAAAAACAAACCTGCAACAATTCAAGTTAAATGTGAATTCTAATTTAGCACACTCATAGGCCACACGCATGTATATAGCACATTTAGCTCCACAAGTAGCTACTGTTTACCAATACCAGTGTAGGAAGCTAATGCGGCACTGGCTGTAGATAGCTGAAATGTGCAGGCCTTAATTCCTTTCTTACTATTAGTTAAAAGTTACTGGTTGCATAGTTACTTGCACTTGTTTTAGTTTCTGTTTCAGAACTGGTTTTGGATATTGCTTTCAAAAGCAAAGAAAAAAACGATGTAAATGTTCCGTTTTCGTGTGTATATATATATACATGTTTCTTTTAGTCGGAATGTACAGCACTCAAAATTCGGAGACCACCCCTCGTTTATTTAATTTCCAGTCAATACAGCCTTTAAGTACAAGTTGATCTTTCTGTGCCAGAACGGAGAAAATAATGAAACATATTTAACAAAAAATTACACATAAAAAACTAAATTTTTCAGCGTCACTCTTACTTTCTTACAGCTTCCATTCTTTTTCAGGAGACTCTTTTTCTGTTTCTCAACAAAATCTGTTGTTCAGTTTTTGTTTTTTTGCACTTTCTGCTTCTCAGGATCTTGTTCAGGCCTCGTTCAGACTGCCAGCCCAAATCCTTTCTTTTTTGACATATCCAGTTTATATCCATATTTATTTTTGATCGTCAGGACATTGGGAGGGGTGGGGTAGAAAGAAATCTGATCCAAACCTCACTTGGAGGTGGTCTGAAATGCAATCCCAATTGGATTTTTACAGATGCGTCTCAGTCTGGTTACTCAAATTGGATTTTAAAGTGTCTTTTGCATCACTCACAGTGCAACAACCAACCACAATGCCAAATCCAGAGTGAGGTGCTGGGATTTGCTATATAGTTACTGATGCCTACGTTGTTACCACAGCTGCTCATGCAGATACGGTGGTGATGTCTGGATACTTCCAAACTGATTACTTGCGCATAACATTGTGGACAGTCGTTTTAAAAGAACTGATTTGAGGAACAGTTCTGATTTGCCTGTAGTCTGAGTCTGGCCTGTAGTGGACTCTTCTCTATTGAAAACTGAGAGCACCAGCAGCTTCTTTGTTTGATGTGTCTGTCTCCTTTTCTCAGTGAGGAGCTTCCGGACAGCTACACCTCCTTTCAGACCCATAGCAATAAGGTGTCTTCTCACAGTGAAAGGATGGACAGAAACACCTGTGGATGATTTCAGATTTTGAATAATTCTGGAAACTCCTGTTTTTCCTCTTTTGCTCCTCTGACCTTCTTCTTTTATGTTATATTTGATCTTCTCAGAAATATCTCCTCAAAAACGAAAACCTTATAATTAATGGCCGTTTGACTGGAAACTAAATAAATGAGGGGTGACTGTAGATGTGACACATTTGGCGTCTGAGCCTTATGTACAGTGTGTTACTCGTAGAACTGGCCGGAGATGTGGTCGCTCTGCGATGTCGTCTGTTGTCAAAAATTCACCTCTGATGCCTTAAACAGGGGAGGATTTTATAGGCTTTTCTAGTAGTTGTCTGGCACTGTGTATGTGTGTATGTGTGAATAATTTTGCGTGAGAGTGTATTACGAGCACCTTTTTATAGACTAATTCACTGTGAACCCTCATGTGACTGTCAAAACATAAAACCAAAAATAATTATTAAAAAAAAAAAAAAGGCAAGAGGTATAAAGGCCAAAGGAGAAGTTAAAAGTTAAAAGAGTGTTTAAACTTTTATTTTGTATTAAGGTTAAAGGATTCACATGAGGGACACTGAATTTAAAGCCTGTGAAAAGGTCGGGTGAAAAAAAGAAAAAGAAACAAAGAAAAGCTCTCAGCTGTTTGGTGAACTTTGTCGTCGTGAATGAAGGATGATTGTTTTGTAATGTAATATGTACAAAGTATGCAATTTTTCCTGTTCATTTGCACAATGATTCAATGTTTTCTATGGAAATGTTTATGGGGAGAAAGTGTGCATTAATTGATGTAAGGGGATTTTCTCAGACGGACAGTCAAAGCGCTCTCGTGCTCTCTTTTTTACAAAACCTCATAACAGGCCTCAGAAGTTGAGTGGTTACTTTATAGACAGTGTCATGCCGATTTAAGGACCTCCGGATCTAAGCTGTTTTCTCAATGAGAAAAATATATGGCATTTTTAAACTGCTGGGGACTACACTTGTGGTATACTGTGATATACTGTTCCAAAGCTTTCCTGTATGTACGTTCGTCCCCTGAATGTAACTGGACTGCAAAGGCATTATATATCAATATCAAACACTGCTGCACGCTGAACTGATGTGACAGGACTGAAATATCCCACACAAACTAGCAAGCTTTTAAAATGTAGTAGTTAAGCTGCAGCTTTAGACTACAGTTTGAGTAGCTGGTGTGATGAAGGTTAATAGTAGACTTACTTTCATGCAAAGTATATGCACTGTAACCTGCATAGTGTTTGCTTGCTTGAGTGGGCGTGTGGCACTATTCCTATCTCGACTCCTTAACAACCTCGTAACTCAGAGCATTCTGGGGGGAAATGTGCACAGGACAAAACATACTGAGTTTGAGGCAAGAGGCAACACCGGTGATATTCATTTTTCTCATAGAGAAGACCAGCTTAGACCTGAAGTTCCTAATATAGGCATATCATTGACTACTAAATGACAGCACCACTTTAAAGGTCTTTAAAGGACCATAAATACTGGCCACAGATGGATTGCAATATTGTCTTATTCTGTCTCTTCATAAAGCTGAGGGAAGTCCTACCTCTATGGTTTCTGTGTGCCAGTCACATTGGGTTGATCAAAGCAGAACATTTACAGTGAATTATGCTCATTATACTGTGAAACAAAAAAGGGAATTAGTCAGTTTATTCCCTCACGGTGTTCATTTCTTGTTTTTTTTTATCCTTGTCTTTCTTTCATCATCCCCACAATTCATAATCTTTGAAATTCAAATAAATGCTCTCAATGCATATCCAGTGCTGCAGTCTTTGATTTATCAAGAGTAAAGAGAGTTACTATCATATCGCGTTTTAACAGCAATTGTGTGTAGACGTAGCCAGACATATGTACCTGTGCCTGCAGACTCCGAAAGGAATGTCAGTACGAAGAGAAAGCTCTAACATTTCTGTCTGTCCGTTTGTCACGTCCATAACGTGTGAATCTAGTTTTGTTCAGTATTTTTATTTCTTCCGTTTTTGTGCTTGTGAATGTTTCTCCCCAACGTGCTGTTTGTGGTATTTGTATAGTCTAGTACCTTCTTTAAGTTTACATTGTACATTTCTCCGTTTACAATAAAGTTTGTGACTTTGTGGCTTGGTCTGTGTTGAGTGTCTTACATGTTTTGGTTGACACCTATTTGTTGAGTGTGCCTTTATTGTCTCCCTGTTAAATAGCTAACATTTAAAGGAATAGCTTGACAAAAAATCTAATTCAACCAGTCCCCCCATTTTACCAAATGTAGCTAATCAAGACATGTTTAGTGCCATCAGGTTTGCTTGCCTTCAGGTTTCCTTTCCTTTAGGTTAGCTTGTTTAGCTTAGTGCTGGTGATATGAGTAGCCAACAAGCCTACTACTGTTATTAACTGGGATGCACAGTGATATTGAATAATATAAGCACTGACAGATAATTGTTTAAAAATGTGCACCACTGGACATATGTTTTGATTTGTCTGATAATATTAATAAATTATTTTTATTTTATTGTTTAGGTGGCACCAGATTGCTGTGCTATAATATTTGTATTTTATTCACTTTACAGCATTTCTAAGCCTACAGAAAAAAAAATCTCTGCAATGCTAAAATTCCAGTTTCTGCACTTTATAAATCTTTGTCTAAATGAATCTATTTACATAAAAAAATAATACTAGTTTTTAGCTGTATATTGGTATATCAGACAAAAGAAATGCTTTGGGTTACATGAATCATGTATAATATTTTAGTGTTAGGACAGTGCTCTTAAGGCTACACTACACCTACATAAACCCTTCATGACATCTGACATGCACTTACATAAACACTCACTGAGCTCTCTATGTATCTACACTCATTGTTTATCAGCTCCCCTTACCATATATGTGCACTCTGTAGTTTTACAGTTACAGACTGTAGTCTATCTGTTTCTCTGCATACATCAGTGGTCATGGCCTCCACAGAGCAGTGGATCATTCTCAGTACTGCAGTGACACTGACGACGTGGTGGTGTGTTTGTGTGTGTTGTGCTGGTGTGAGTGGATCAGACAGCAGTGCCGCTGGAGATTTAAACACTGTTGATCCACCACCCCATTATAGCTGCTCTGTGGTGGTCCTGTGGGCGTCCTGACCATTGAAGAACAGGGTATTAAAGTCTGTAACTGTAGAACTACGAAGTGCTCCTATATGATAAGTAGGAGTTGATAAAATGGACAAAGAGTGTAGATACAAAATAATATTCCTAATCAAGCGTTCAGTATGTTTATAAACAGTTACTCTAATAGTTGTTAAGTTGACATAGGTTCCTCATAGCGGCAGTGCAAAGCATGTGCAAACATGTCTTTGCAGATTGACTACGACTGATGTAAATGGGGGGAAAACTAACTTTTTCCAGGTTATTTGTCTTTTGTCATTTAAAAATCATTTGGTATCATAAATGCTGGCACCCTGCACAGGTCTAGTGGTGTAGGGGCAGCGGCAGAGCGGGCAGGTGGCGGTTCCCTCCATGCAGAAGCGTTCAAAAGCTTGAAGGCAGGGTTCATGGAAAAGATGGGAGCAGGAGAGCAAAAGGACACGCCTGCCAGGCATGAGTGGATCTCTGGACGAGTGCAGAGGGGTAAGACAGATGGGACAATCCGAAACATCTCGCTGGATAGCCTGGAGGAACCAGACAGCAAAATGTTAGTCATTACCTTTACTATCCGAAATTTAGCTTGTATAAGTCACAATTATTGCCAGCATTAGAACTTTTATACTAATAATTTCATTGCTCTGAATCTGTAGTGCACGTGCTGATGTCCATATCATATTTGTCTTTGACAACATCTTGAAAAACAAGCATTCTTTACATTTTAGCCGTTTTGTTTTTAAAAAATACCTTTCAATACAGAATGAAAATCAAGTGTAAATGTAATTCATTAGGAAACTACATACTTAATCAGTAAATACATTTAATAGTACCTTCTAAGAGTTAAAAAGATAGGAATACCACAGTGGACATGCTTTTGGGTTTTTTTTTTTAGTTTCTAAGAAAAGCAGAACAATTCTGAATCTCCAAGGAGGAAAAAAAAAGCACTGTTCAGTCTTACTGGCACAGAATGAGCAAAAATGTTTCTGTTTTTGTTGCTTCTCAGCTTGACAAATACGTGAAGAAGTGAGCCTTTCAAAGAGGCTAAATTATTTACAAAAAAAACCTTTTGGAAAACACATTACACTTATTGACACCCGTGCATCATTCCCTTGCCAAGATAACAGTGCTGAGTCTTTCCTTATAATGCTGAATGCTCTAACAAATATAAAGGAATCTGAGTCCACTCCTCCATACTGAACTATCCTGGGGGAAACTATTCAGCTGCTTCACAATTGAAAGTTTCTAAGGTGGAAAACAGCACTGCTGCAGTTTTTACTCATGGCCTTTGAGGCCTCTCCGATTAGCACGTCAAGGAAAGGCGATTAGCAGGATTTATGTCTCTGTTATAAAGCGTAACGTCACCGTTTAAATTATACACAGGAACAGAAGGCAGGCGGACAGCGCTAATCATTAAACCACCAAGAGCTTCCTCTATTCACACAGTCGTTGGACTGCTTGCTTTGTTCTTGAAATGTTTCGCCAACGTTTGATAACGGCCTGCGGAGGGTTTGTCATGTTTGTCTGAGAGACGTCTCAAGGGTGAACAGGTTCTAGCTCAGGTAGGCCTGGGTGTGATGTTTAATACCCTCATTCTGACCTCTCAGGGTGGAGCTTAAAGCGACAATTTGGCAGAACAAATATATGCTCTATAGCAAAAAAAATTTAATCGTAGGAGCCATCTTGAATTTTGTCAGTTCTTCTTCTGTCTACCTTTAGCTGAACGTATATCATAGAGTCAAACGTTTGCTTTAACAAAAAAGCTTGCGTCCTCATTACCTAACGCATGACAACAGGCTCTTTTCAGCTTCAGCTCTTGATGAAAGCTTGTGTTTTTGTAAACATACATATTGTACCCCTTCATTCATTCACATTGCTTCTTAGAGGGCTTCCTTCTGTTGAGCGTTGTGAGCCTGCATGTCGTGGGACAGGTGAGAGCACGTCAAGTGAAAGGGCACAGCGTAGCAATGACTTTGCCTTGGGATTAAGGCCATTGATGAGCTCTTCTTTGATGCTCTTTGCCCCTTTTTTTCTTTTGCTGTTTGCGTGTGTTTGTACGGACAGAGATAAAAGCTGAGTTTAGGGCTGCAACAATAAGTCGACAAAAAGTCAATTAGTTGTTGACTCATCGTTTACTAGAAAAAAGTATACAATGTACGTACGATCCATGAGGTCATTTTGCAGTGCACTACAGGAAGTGTAGGTGGTGATATGTCTTCTGTCGTTTCATCCAGAAAGTACTCCATAATGTTCATAAGATCCAAGATTGTTTATGTCGGATTGAAATACACTACAGGAAGTGTAGGGGGCGATATGGCTTCTTTCAGTGCTCCACAAAAGGGATAGAACAGAGCAAAGACAGAGGAAGCCATAGGTATAACAGTTAAATCAGCACTTAATCACATTAAAGTAAATAGGATCATTAGAGAAACAGACATTAAGGTAGTAAAATCACACTTTTGACAGATTTTACTATTGACTTGTTTCATTTTGCTACCTAACTATACTAAGACTAGAAGTTTTACATTAAGCAATTTTGGAAATAATATTTACTTGCAGCTTTAGTTGTCTTGCTGCCTGGTGATTTTAAAGTGCCATCTTCTATCATCACAAGCATCCAAACTGTCCTACTGTACCTTCTCCTGAGCCTCCAGCCACTCTTTTTCTTCTTCTTCTTCCATCCCATGGCCACTCATCTGCTGCTGGTCAAAGAGATCGAAAACATTCCGGCTGGCCGCTACGCTGCGATCAACATCGCACAGGAACGTGTCAATGTCACTGTAGCAGGACTGCACCAAGATGTCATTCATGTCCTGAAACTTGACAGAATTAATGGCATGAGATATTACGGTTAAAAGACAATGGAAATCCAACACAATGAGAATGTGACTTTTCCATACAGAACCGCGCCATTTAAGGTGGTATGGGAAAATTCAAATAAGAAGCTGGAAACTAGTATGGTGACCCAGCTTCGCATCAATCACTGCAATTTGCAGAAACAACTGTTATTCAGACATCGTAACCTGAATCTGATGTTGCCGATTTGTGTCTGGTTTGCTGCACTTTGGGGTAAAATCATACCTTAATATATTTCTGGAATTACGCAGTGACCAAATGTGTTACAGAAATCCAAACTTTATTTTAGATATTTAGATATTTTAATCTGCTTTGTCATTTTACACACTGTTAATCACTCTCTCAAACAGCTTCCTAAGGAGACCCCTGAGATACTTTTCCAACACAACTGAAGACGATCTGAAGATCACACTACGCTGAACCAAATTACTAGGTCAGGTGCATTTTTGTGGGGTTTTGTTTTCCATTTAAAATTTAGAAAAAAAATCCATATACAGACATCCATGGCACTGCAAGATTCTTTGAGGCAGCCAAGACATGTTTAGTTTTTCATCTTTAGTTTAGCACTGCAGCTGTAGGGCTTATGTAGCTAACAACTAATGGAAGTGTATGGACATAAATTAGCATTGTGTTAACTAAAGGCTCTGAAAATCTTACTTCTCACCAAACCGTGGCCTTAAGATGATCTAAAACATATATATTTAGCCAGGTGCCCAAACCTTTAATTGTAACTGTAAATAAAAGGTACTCGAAAGCAAGTCTTAGACAAATAATAATGATAAACATCTGATCTGCAAAAATACACAGGCACTGAGTAGATTCCAGTTTTTTTCCTCAGTAACTACAAAGTTGCAGAGACATCTCACAGTTGCCACTGTACTGAAGGTCCTCCAGAATGACACCAGAGGTTTCTTTATGAGTAATTAAACAGACAATAAACGTCCAAAGAGAGGCCAAACAGAACTGAGCTAAGTGAACTCTGACCCCCCCTGCATTCAGTGAAAGAACAGGGGATCTGTAATCAATCTTAATGTCACCAATTCACCTCTCTAATGTGTTGACTCATGGTAGGTACCTGTAGAAGCAGTAAAAAAGAGAGCGGGTGATGGCTGGCTGAGAGCAGGTGATAAGCGGTAGCTCTTTCCTCCTTCTGTGTTTGTTGAGCTGGTGTAAGAGTGTTTAATTTGCAGTGTAGACTGTACCAAAAAATATTCAAGACAAAAACTAAAATATCTGTTCCACAATGTTGGCCAAACGTTTGAAAACAAAGCTAATTTTGTAAGTATTAACTTTAAAAGACCTAACCGACATGAAATTCACAGCAATAGAAGACAAACACTTTTCCCCTACTTTTTATGTTTGAAAATTGTTTTAGTCATGAAATGAGCAATAACATATCAAAATGCTGCACCATTTAAGTTGGAATGTGAAAATTCAAATAAGAAGCTGGCAACTAGTATGCTGACCCAGTTTCGCACCAATCACTGCAATTTGCTGTGATTTAGGAATCGTAACATGGATCTGCAATTTGTGTCAGGTTTGCTGGATTTTGGGGTAAAATCATACCTTAATATATATACTGTATTGACTACTCACCATTAGTGAGTATTAAATATTTAAATACTGGAAATAGAAATTAAATTTCTAAAAAAAAAAAACATTCATGATGATGATCTGTTCTACAAAGGGGAGGATGGTTAGACAATGTTAGCTAAAACAAACCCAGGTTTCCTAATAAGGGGGAACTCCTCAAAACAAGCATTTATATTGTAGCAGTGACACTGTGATTAAAAAGTGATATATAAATATACAAATATATAAATATATTTGACTTTTTAATGTTTAAGTAGGCATTGTGGCTATATTTGATGCCATATTCGATCTGTCCTAGAAGGACTCCAAAATCTCATCTGGAAGCTTATTGCAAAATTGCATCATCTCTCTTACTGTCTTCTATGACCTCCTTGCTACTCAGAATAATTGGGAATCTCAGATGAAGGGATCTGACTTTCAGATGTTTGTCAATCACAGCTGACAAGGGGGTGGACAGTTTGACCAAGGATACTCAAGATCAGCGACTGAATTTTGTTTGGCCACCATGTAAACATCCAAGTTTCGTTTTAACGAAATGGATGCAAAATAACCAAAATCAGCAGGTGACGTCACAACAGCTGACAGGTCAAACACAGCCAGAGCAAACACAAATAATGCCAAAAGGATCCCTGAAAGTGAAGGTCAAGAGGAAGCATTACTTGGAAGGGTATATGAATGTTACTTGTAATTAAGTTTTTTTTTCTCATGAACGTAATATTTTAATTAAATCTTAACATAATGTTATTGTGACAGCCTGGAACAAGGACATTTTAGGTTCTTCATTTATTATTAACACAGAGCTTTTAACATCAGCCAAACAAAAAGCATTTAAATCTGTTCAGCTACTTTACCTTTGCCTCAAAGAACTGTCGTCGTAAGTGTGGGTCGTTTGGGGGCACAAGTTTCCTTACATTTTTGTACCACTTACGTGCAGTGAAGCCACGCCAACAGGCCTGGATCCTGAGACAGAGGTGTGGAGAAAAAGAGTGTAAAAGGCCAACCGACAGCGAACACAATTTGAAAAAATGACATGAAAATGTATATTATACAATGCATTTTTTGCATCAAAACAATACACAACAGATGTGATGCTTTTTTATACCAGGAGAATATCTATTAGAAGGTCCTTTACTTCTCACGAAATGGACAACCAGTCACACTGTCCAGGATACTTTCCACATAGCAAAAGTGAAAGGAAAATGAAGAGGTTCTCCACCTCATTCAGGAACTAAAGCTTTACAAGTCCTTTCACACATAGCTCAGATCTCAGAATATCAGTCTGAGCTGAGTTTTGAAGGCTAACTGATGTGTAGGCTAACTTCAGATTGTAGTTACTTTTGGAATGTTTAACACTAAATATCTCACATACAGCTCCTTTAAGGTCTGTAGAATTGTCTTTATTTTTTGTTGCTTTTGGATGTTGACAGTGAGCTGTTCAGAGCCTTTTGATTAAAAAAAAAATCCAATTTACACCACTGCGTCTTGGCCAAAGAAAACTGAAGCGACTGAATGTTTTTGCGGAACACTGCGATTTTCTGCTGTCATTGCTGGCAGTGGCAGAATTTTCTGTCCATGCTCCCTTGAAATCAATGGCATGTCTGGTTTGCCATTGACCATTTTCTGGCAACATAAAAAAAGCCTGACCAAACCTGTTACCGAAGCTTGTGAGACTAATGTATCCATCAAGTATGAGAAGCTTACTCCCTACCAATTAGCATGGTGCACTTATGTAGTTTGTAACATATATAAAGGCTGCATAATCTATAAAGGCTGCAAACAATAGGAATGTAGAAGCTTTCATTTTGACCATATGTTTGATCAGCTTTACAGATAACAGTGTATATATGACTAGACTTACAGTTTGAATAATGCCAACTGGTGTTATTACTTATTAGCTGTATTAGCTTCATAGCTCCAGTGAAAAACTAAATAAACACGCCCTGTTAATTGCCACTATTGCCACTGCAGTATACCTGATAGCACATTTCTCCCTGTAGAGTCTAGCTCCGTCATGGATCACTCTGGTTTCATACTGCTCTCTCCTACACATGGGACAGCACTTTTTCCCCGAGAAATGCTCAAAGGACTTCAGACATACCTGCACACCAGCAAGAGATTCTGCATTAATTCAGCATTTTATTATAACTGATTAAAATAGGGTTTAACATTCAAAAATCTATGCAACTGGCATCTTCAGATCAACGCGTTATGATGTATTTGTACACCCCTAGCATCCACATAATGGAACTTACTTTGTGGAATACATGTGAACAGGACAGCAAAACCTGTCAGGACATAAAATCATATTAATTAATAAAAAATACACAGCAAAGTAGTTTAGCTTCTCTCTTAATTCTATAGGCACTATTAGTTGTGGTTCGATGAAGAGGCGGTCTTTTTAAAAATAGCCGTTATTTGCAAGTTGTTCTTATGGTTAAAATGGACTATTACATGTTGTTACATAATGACACAACTGTGTGAACAAAAAATGGTATGAACAAGCAGATAATCTACATTTTGTAGAGGAGGTTTATTGTGTCATTCTGAGAGTTTAGAATATGTGGTCTTTATTGATCGAAGTGGTGTAAAATTAGTGCGGATTTCATGTACATCATTTGCATTCTAACTGTTTGCAACATTAATGAATAAAGGCCATTATGTATATACATTTAAAGTAGATAAAGCAATAAACATATATTAAATAACAAACATAAACGCAGTTGTTTCCCCTCGCTGTATGCATGTGTGTAATGTGGGGAAGCTAACACTAAAACTGCAGGCAGCCACAGACCCCTGCTGAGAGAGTACAGATCCTTGTGTGCTAAAAGGGCAGGAAGCTGGTTGATTTTTCATTGTTTTTCAACTGTACTCAAACACCTTACACACAGCAGTGTAGCAAATATATACTCAGCTGCCTGCAGCTTCTGGGTGTTTGTGTGTGTTTATAATATACTGATAATCATGCCCATACATCCAAACAGGGAGAATGAGAACAACGGCAAATTTAAATTAAATTAAAAAAATCAACATAATGTCAACACAGAATCAGAGCAACTGACATGATTTTGAGTTATTTGTTATCTATATATATTATGTAAAATCTAAAATGCATTTTTAAACATGAGAAGCACAGCATTTCATGCTTAAAGGGAAGAATGCTGTTCTTACGTGATGGGTTAATGCATTTGACTAGTTGTTAAACAGGGACTTGAGAGACCAATGAAGCATTTTCAAATGGACATAATAGAAAGTGTGGAAGTTCAGCACACAGCCTAAAGTAGCCTTTGCTTTTTTTGTGTTGGAAGAGTGTCTGACTAGAGAGGAGGCATCCCCCATATTCACTAGTGAGCTATGATGATATATGGCACTTTTCTGGGGCAGCAAGCGGAAAAGTTTAAAAGTGTGAAGTGCGTTGCGCAGACTACAGTGCTTGTTTAGTTATTCCTTAGTAGTCCTCAATGAGAACTGTGTCCTTAAACATTAAAGCAGACACCAGTACAAGGTCTTTCATGACTGAAAATGCAAATATGCTATAAAAACTGTAGTGTGCCAACTGAACATACAATATTACCCTTTGGAGTTCTGGGGTTATTACTGTTATTTTGCTATGTTGTTTAAACATAATTACAAAAATAACTTGCTACACAGTTACTTAAGTAAATAATTACATTTACATTTGATTGACATTCAGTATTGACAGGTGTGAGTCTGACTTTTTTCTACTTGAATTCATCAGGCATATTGCAGAGTTAACTGTCACGTGGCCTAAAATAGAAAAGCAGAAATTAATAATAAAGGTCTCAATGTATGTTTCTAAATGTTTTGGTTTAAAAACATACTGACAAACAGACTGCACGTTTGATAATATATATCAAACTTTAATATCTATCCAGGGCTGTCTAATCCAAACGGTGATCTACAACATTTTAGACTTGGGTGATAATCTGACCCCTGAAGTTGCTACTGAAATATGTAGAGTTTACAGGTAATAAGTTACAGTTGATAAACCCTAAATGCTATCAGCATTTTTATCTCTGTTGATTTATGCGTGTTGTAATTATTATTAGCGTAACTGCCTGCTTTGATGATAACTGCTTATTAACTCAGTAAAAGTTTCTTTTGGATCAATTATATTTTTTTCCTGTCAAGCCAAACCAATTACTGTGCTTTAATTGATCTGAAATGACTACAGCTCTGCTTCCCTGAGCCTCAGGGTTCAATTCACACATTCAAGCTAATATTTACGTATGTGTCTATGGCAACAGGGCTTTTTGTTTCGGTACAGCTGGTCCTTTCTTTTCTCAGCATTCTTGGGCAGATTGTGCTGTTAAAAGCGGATCAGGGAGGTGCGGACGGCAGCTGACCCTTCACACCGCACCAGTGCCGTCACAGTTCAGTTGCAAGGCAGTATGGGTAAATCTGTCCAGCTGTAAATTGGTGAATTGGTACAGGTAGGTTTACTTGAACAAATACAAATGCAGTATGTTCTATAGAACTGTGCCGAGACCAACCTCTATTCATTTAATTTCCTGTTTAAAAAAAGCTGAAAACAGGCGTACAATCTCCTTCAAGATTTTCCGATAAGGAGCAGAATTCAAAGTTCCATCAATTATGGCAAGTCGTCCAGGTCTTGCTGAAGCAAAGCAGCCTCAGACCAACACACCCATCATCTCCATGTTTCACTGTTTGTATGATGTTCTTATGGGGGAATGTGTTAGCTTTATGGCAGATGTAATGGGACCCATGTCTTCCAAAAAGTTCCACCTGTGACACACCAATCAACAGAATATTATCACAAAAGTCTTGGGGCTCATCTAGATGTTTTTCAGCAGTTTCAGCATAGATTCAACAGAAATCATGTCTGGGTGTGGCTGTGAAACCGAACCTAATTACAAATGGAACTTTGTTAACTGGTTGATTTAGTAGTTTTTTAGGGGGGAATTACTTTTTCACATAGGGCCAAGCATGGCTGAACAGCATTTTTCCTTCAGTAAATAAAATCATCATAAAAACAGCATTTTGTGCTGATGTGGGTTATGTTTGTCTAATATTAAAAGTACACTGATGATCTGAAACATTTAAGTTTGATAAATAAGCTAAAATAGAAGAAATTGGGAGGGGGTCAAATACTTTTTCACAGCACTGTATGAATCATGGTTAGAGAGGTTCAGTTTAAAATAGAATTATTGGGTAAGCGGAACATGTAGCCATAGTAATATGGGTAACTGGTACTTGCGGCTGAAGGCGAAACTCCTCTGTGCAGATGACGCAGGGATGGGTGGAATCCCCTTCCAGGAGAGATCTTGACTTCACCTTTGCCCACTCCTCTACGGTCAATCTTCTAGCAGGAGCTGCCATCAAACCCAGCCGCTGAGCTACAAATAAAAGACGTCACGGCCGTCAAATTAACATGTTTAACAGGTTATGACAAATATTTACCTTCATGAAGATATCTACATACATAGATGCTTCTTTTGTCTACATCTGTTTTAGGAATGCACACTTTAGTTCATGTTTACAGATAAAAGTGTGTCACAAAGTGCCAGAAACCACGTCAGCAAGTCTATTTGAGAGTCCTTATCAAGTTGACACAGTTTGAGACAAGTGTGATGACTTAGGTGTGCTGACTGCACAGTCCTGACTGGTGAGCTATGAGCTCCCATTAATTGTTAGTTAAATTAGCTTCTACCTAAAGTACGGCTATGCTAACTTGTCTTAATTGGTCTGAAGTGATTACATTTAGAAGGTTATACTTTATACTTTAGCTACACTTTATTTTTTTTTACATTTACATACTTTTATTTCTAATCAAATTCAATTAAGAGTCAGTAACCCTATATGACCAAAAGATTAACTTAACTTATATGATAACATTTCCATCTTTACTCGTACAGTTTGATCAATTTGAAAAATGCCTTCAGATTTGTTCTTAGGCAAGGCTCAGAGAACATGTGAGGACATTTACAGTGAATGACAGTAACGGATTTAGTAATGGTGTTTTGTTAGGAAGAGTCCATAAACTTGTGTCTATGGTCTGCCTGGCATGGCAAATCACTGCAGGCTCCATTGTACCTAGTGTGAGTGGTGGGGGATCCGGGTCCAGCATGTACTCCCTCTCTTCTCCCAGCGCATGTCTAGCCTCTCTGTGCTGCTGGGCTCTATGGGGTTTAGTAGATGCTGCTGGAAATACGTTTCGTCCCACAGAATCTGAGACTGACAGGTTGTGAAGATGTGGGATACCTCGGGTGATGTGGTCCTGCAGTGCTACGGCTGCCATGGCCAACTTTCCTCCATCCGCTCTTGAGGAGCTACGACTCTGTGTTTGTGAAATGAAGAGGTCGGTTAGTGTACATGTGTTTGGTCTCATATATCCACATTGTTCAGTAACTACTAGAAATTATTCAGTAGCCACTCTGAGTTATTCAGTTACTACTATGAATTATTCAGTAACTACTAAATATTATTTAGCACCTATTATAAGATATTCAGTATCTACTAAATATTATTAAATAACTACTATACATTATTAAGTACCTCTTTTAAAATGATTAATTACGCACTATGAATTATTCATCAACTATTTATAAATTATTCAATACCCACAATGAATTATTTAGTAACCACTATGAATAAACCAGTAACTATGTTAATTATTTCATTAACTATTTTGAATTATTCAGTAATCATATTGTTAAATATTTGAACCAATATTATGACAGTGTTAGCTTGGGAACAAAGCCCAAGGCCACCAATTCTGTCCCCCTTTTTTGTGATGTCAGCACTCACATCTTTTCTGGTGTTTACCTACACCATCTTTGGGTGTTTTAAAAGTTATAACATGTGCTTCTGCAAATGTAATAAGGGGTGTTTCCCCAAGAAACTCAAAGGAGTCAAGGTCCTGCTCCATAACACCACCTTGCTGAAAAACCCAGGACAAAAATACAAAACCCAGGGGTAACATAGTGCTTAAGACATCTCAAGGCTCAAACCGTTAGCACAGCTTTTGATTTGTTTACAAATAGGCTCCTTGAATAAGACCAGAAATCCTACCTGAACTAACAACACGTTATTTTAAAAACTAAACAGAATGCATACTGTGACCCCACAGAGAAAACTGTTAAATCATTATTTTGGCAAACACCTGCTCTATATACCAAGGAAAACCCGATGTAAAGTGTTTTGTTGGTCCAACCTAAAAAAAAAAAACCTTCAATTTGTTACAAGCAAATGAATGTATTATTCAACCTAAAAAAGGACTTTGATCAAACAATTCTTTCAATCAAAGTCATTTTTTGAGTTGAGTAAAACTTATTCAATTGCTTGTAACAAATAGAAGTCATTTTTTAGGTTATACCTTTTACAGTGCTCTTTGATGAACATGAACAAAACATGACAACAGTTAACAGTAACTTAACATGCTTTTTTCACAACAGGGAGAAAATTCATAGGCCTATTTCTCAAAAAAGGTAAAGTGAAACAGACTTAGCTTTGCTAGCTAAAGTGCTGCCCACACTGTAAAAAGAGTTCCAATGGTCCAACCTAAAAAAATACTCTAATTTGTTACAAGCAAATGAATTAGTTTTATTCAGCCTAAAAAAAAGGACTTTAAATGATTATTATTATATAAACGACAATTATTTCAAACAAAGTCATTTTTGAGCTGAGTAAAACTTATTCAATTGCTGGTAACAAACGGAAGTAATTTTTTTTTAGGTTGCACTTTTTACAGTGCAGTCTGAGATTTGCATGTTATGACTACCATTCTGCCTCAAACAAAACAGCAACTACCTGCTGTAAAGGAGCATCTGTAAGATGACACAGTTAACATGTTTTTTTTTTTAGTTTAAAACATTCCAAAACAAACTATAATTATGAACAGGGTATGAAGAAATAACAGTTTTGATCGTATGTCAAAGACGTGTATAGCCCTATTTGAGTGGAATTGGTTTTACCAGAGGAGGTCCAGTAATGAAATAACTGGCCGATTTGTACAGGATGAAGGATCTCTGTAATTTCCCCAAATCGCCCCCAAATAACCTAGATGGAAACATCATCCTTTCCATCCATTTAGAGGACAGCTGCACTTCACAACAATAACAGAAATGCTGTGGATGTCTTATCATGAACTTGTGGATTAGGAGTCAAATCTAGCTCAGTTTTTAAGTTGGAACGAGGAATACTGACCGGCTACTTGGTCAATATTTCTCGTTCCACCTTCAATGGTGCAACAGGTATTATAACACCTTAGCCCTGGAATGTAACTGCTGCACAATTTAAGGGTGGAACCAGAAAAGTCAAACAAGAAGCTGGCAAAAAGGAAGCAACTTTGGCTTTGTCTGCTTCCTTTCACCTGATTTTGTTATTGCATTACTGAGATTCAGACTACTATTACAGGGTGAGCGCCATGTTCTGCGAATTATAGGAGGTAATTAAGTCTGTAACTATTACTTGGCAGACGTACGGAAATGGCAGATTCATACTGGATTAAAATCACTGAGCTTGTCAGTATTCATTCAAATTACACCACATCCCCAGATAAAACTAATTTCGCACAAATAGGGCATTTGTAAGAGATATCTAGCTACTTAAGTTAGCAAGTCCACTGCTGAACGCGCAATGATTCCTCCAGCCTGGTAAGTAAACAGGGGAGGAGTGAAGAGGGAGGAGGAGGGACTATGTGATGCACACACTCAACAGATCATTTGAAATATCATCTGAAATATTTCTTTCAGATTTTCCTAAATTTCTGCACAATGATGTGTAACACCAAAGTCAATCAGAGTGGTTTGGTGTGCAATGATTCATTGTACAGAGGCTTTCCAGCATCTTTACAGCAGTAGTGATAGGAAGCAGGGGTCTCACTGTCTACAACACAAAGCCATATTGTTGTTGTGTGTTATGTGTTATGTGTCAGTGAACCAACATGTCTTCTGATGCTGATAATGCTAAAATAGTGGTAAATATGAAAAATAAGTTTTGTTTAAGAACTGTTTTACCAGGCAACATAATCTGAGAGGGAGCTTTTAGAAGAATTAGACTCTCAAGATGTCTGGTTCCCATCACCACCACGGAAACAAGTCTGACTCTAGAACAAAGCATTTCACATCAAACCACTATGAATGGCTTTTATTTACATCTTAAACCTTTAAAATGCTGTAAATTGTTCGACTTTTCTTTATTACCTACCTCATTATGGGACTCTGTGGGAAAGCTTTAGCTAACGCGGAGGCCAAATTAATACCGGCGTAACTACCCTGTAAATGTTCGTAGATGAAGATTATTTAACATGTGGTGTAGCTTATTATCAGCTATCATGTTAATTTGTCTGCCGTACATAAATGTTTCAGGACGACAACTGTGAGAACAACAAACTCTTCGTCAGCGATGGCGGTTAAAGTGACCGTTGCTTTCCGTTAAATTTTGAATTTGAAATGAGAGCGCGCGGCGAGTAGCAGTACTGACGTACTCACGTACTGCACACTCGGACTTGTGATCCACTACTTCCGGATTTTCTGGAGTCGACTCCGACTCTGGACTCCTGCTGCTGGAATTTAATGGCATCGACTCCCCCGGCAGATACGCACCACTCCAAGCATTTCGAGTCACCGGCCAAGATTTGACCTCAACTCCAGGAGGTATTGAAGTCATAGAGTCGACTCTTTTGGAATCGACTCCTCATCACTCATACGGGCGGAGCTTTGCAAACTCGTCTGAGGAAATCTATAGCCTAGTTTGACTGAGCAACTTACTCCGTTTGTGCCTAATACACAGCCAGCCAGCACTGGACAGCGCCAATACTGTCCACCTTAGGACTTTTAAGAGTTTAAAATGTAGTGGGGACAAATACGGGACATGTTTCCATCGTCCTTCCGCTGAATGACCTTTATGATCACAGCTACTGAATCTCTACATAAACCAATCTCTCTACACGAACAGAACCTGTAATAACTAGCACCAGCTCGTAATTAGCAAATATCTTTCATCCATCCATCCATCCACCCATCCATCCATCCATTCATCTACATACAACCAGAATAGCAACCTCATAAACAAAGCAACACGAACTTATGGGTTAAATATGTATATTAATGCCGCTGTAAACAGCCTCTACCTTCAGCATGGTGGCGCAGGAACTCTGTTTACACGGTTGCATAGCAACAACGCGTCTTCCCAGGCGACGCTTACTACGCTTCATTCCCTCGTTCACTCGCTCCCTATGCCCTATCTAGTGAAGACCTTGTTTTAGTCTGGAAACCACACTGTGAAATATATTCGTTGTTTTCATTTATAATAAAACCCAAAATTATTTTGAGGTTATTGGACCTGCAGTGAGTGAACCTAACAATGATAACAAAAATAGTAAATTTTAGTTTATAGTAAATGTGATATAGTTGTTGGAACAAACAACAAAACTACTAAAAAACAGGAAAACGTGTTCTAACACCAGTGATCAGGGGACGTGTCTGTTTTTGAGATGCATTGTGGGATGTCATTACTAAGTGAATGCTATATTATATATATAACATATATATAGCTTATATATATAATGTATACACCCACCAGCCACTTCATTAGGTACAACCCCTAGTATCTACACTCAATGTCCATTTTATCAGGTCTACTTACCACCTTGTAGTTCTACAATTACAGTTTTGTATACTTTGGTTTCTCTGTATACTTTGGTAATCCCTTTTCACCCTGTTCTTTAATAGTCAGAACCCCCACAGAGCAGGTATTATGTGGGTGATGGATCCTGTTGGCAGCGTCCTGTTGGCAGCGTCCTTTGGGCAGCGTCCTGTTCCCACTGATGAAGGACTAGAGGATGACCAACTCAAACTCTGCAGCAGCAGATGAGCTATCATCTCTGACTGTACATCTACAAGGTGGACCAGCAAGGTAGGAGTGTCTAATAGAGTGGACAGTTAGCTGCTGTGTCTGATCCACTCACACCAGCACGTCAATATCACTGCAGTCCTGAGAATGATCCACCACCCACATAATACCTGCTCTGTGGTGGTCCTGTTGGGGTCCTGACTATTGAAGAACAGGGTAATAACGTATACAGAGAAACAGACGGACTACTGTAACTGCAGAACTACAAAGTGCTCCTATATGGTAAGTGGACAATGAATGAAGATACAAGAAGGTGTAGCTAGTGAAGTGGCTGGTGGGTGTATATGGATGTGTAGACAGCTCTATCTAGGGACAAAGTATAAAGCAATTTCAAATAAAGCTGTTTCATTTAAGACAATATGCTGTGCACCAAATACTGAGAAACTGAGCTGCAGCAGCTTGGCTAACATTGAATGCTGTGCACAAAAACATACACAGTTGCCATGCCGTGTTTATGTTGTTTATTTAGAGAAAAAAAGATAAAATGTTTGTGTTAGGATGCTAATTTAGACAAGGACATATAAACATGAAGAACTACTGACATACATAGATGTATACATATGCTATTACACTAACAACATCTCTCTACAGACAGCTCTATCTACAGACAGCTCTATTTACAGATAGCTCTTTTTACAGATATCTGTATCTACATACAGTTCTGTCCAGACAGCTCTATTTACAGATACCTTTATATACAGGTAGCTCTTTTTACAGACAGATCTATCTATAAACGACTGTATTTACAGACAGCCCTATTTACAGGTACCTCTATCTACAGACACTCTTTACAGATAGCTCTGTTTACAGATAGCTCTTTCTAGAGAGCTCTAACTACAGGCAGTTTTATTTACAGAGAACTCTTTTTACAGATAACTTTATCTACAGACAGCCATATTTACAGATAACTATCTATAGATACCTCTATTTACAGACACCTCTATCTACAAACAGCTCTATTTAAAGGGAGCGCTACCTACAGATTGCTCTTTTTACAGAGAGCTCTATCTACAGACAGCTCTATCTACAGAGAGCTCCATTTACAGACAACTCTGTTTACTGACAGCTCTATCTAGAGACAGCTATATTTACAGACAGTTCTATTTACAGACAGCCATATTTACAGATAGCTATATCGCCAAACAGCAATGTTTACAGATAGCTCTATTTACAGACAGCTCTATCTAGAGAGCTCTATTTACATCCAGCTCTATCTACAGATGACTCTTCTTACAGATAGCTCTATCTACAGACAGCTGTATTTACAGACAGCACTATCTAGAGACAGCTCTATTTACAGACAGCTCTATCTAGAGACAGCTCTGTTTACAGATAGCTCTATCTACAGGTAGCTCTATTTACAGACACCTCTATCTACAAACAGCTCTACTTACAGACAGCACTATCTAGAGACAGCTCTATTTAAAGGGAGCGCTATCTACAGACAACTCTGTTTACTGACATTTACAGACAGCTGTATTTACAGACAGCCATATTTACAGACAGCCATATCACCAAATAGCTCAGATTACAGATAGCTATATCGCCAAACAGCAATGTTTACAGATACCTCTACCTACAGAAAGCTTTATTTACAGACAGCTCTATCTAGAGAGCTCAATTTACATCCAGCCCTACTCACAGATAGCTCTTTTTACAGATAGCTCTATCTACAGACAACTCTATTTACAGAAAGTTCTATTTACAGATAGGACTATTTACATACAGCTCTATATACAGACAACTTTGTCTACAGACAGAGTTTTGTTGAGGGCAGGAAAAGAATTACTATGTTTTTAGCTTTGAGCCGAGTGAGGCTCTGTTTCCTCCTTGCTGTTTCTGCTGTTTTTTAAACTTTCGTGATGGACCAGACGCGTGACTTCATGGGGTTCATTGAGGAGATCTCCTACGCTATAATACTTGGCAGCCCTATTCAGAATAAAGTCGTATATACAGACTTTGGTAGGAAATGTTGACTATTTTCTCCTCCATTTTACTAGCCTTGTCTCTATACCTGTATTGCGGAAGCAGTTGTGTCCACCCATATTGGGGAAGCGGATTTTGCGTGGCAGTGTAGATGTGGCTTATGTCACATGGAATCGGTATGCTGGTATTGGTGCATTGTTATGATTATGAGCAAATGGGCACGGTAGCCAATACCAGTATTGGTATCAATGCATTCCTAGTTATTTGTGTTATTGTCTGTCTGGGGTGAGGGTGGTTTGTGTGTGTGGGTGGGGGGGTTTGGTCACTGTAGAGGGTGCTGACCTTCCCCATGGGTTTGCTCTTATGTGATGGGCCTTGCTGCTGGTGTTCCAATAAAACAGCACTACTCCCAGAATCATGGCCTCCTATGTGCCTTCCTTGTGCATTGATACCACAGTATGTTGTTGGGAGCAGGCTTCACATATCCAAGCAATCTCAGCAAAAATTATGATATATGCCAACTTGTACATTCGTTTTTTTTTTTTTTTTGACAAGTGCTTCTTGTTGCAAACAGATTTACAACTTTATAAGTTGAAACTCATATGTCATGTAGGTGTATGGGGTTAATTGGGGGCTAGAGTACATGCCTATAAAAGGAGCGTCTCCTGTAAAGTGGAGGATCTCTTGGAGCTGTCATCAAACGCTGAGCCACACGGTGCTAATCTGCACATACCTGCGCCGTGAGCTCAGCCACTGACCGGGCATCCTCAGCTGACTAATAATAATAATGATTATAAAAACGCAAAACAAAAACATGAGGAAAATCCTGCCTATTTAGGGAACGCAATGATGAAAGCAGTGTATTCCGTTTCCCGGTCTTGCTGCGGTTTGGGTTCATTTCTGCGGGAAAGAAAAATGCTTTCTACGCCTCCCGTGGACTTTGATGTTGCGTTGAGATCAGATGGCAACAGATGACACCTGTGCTAGGTGCTGTCAATCAGTCAGCTTCTCTCTAAAAGGAGAGGGACGTCCTTGTGGGGTTGGTTTTTTTTTTTCTGTCTTTTGGATCCCTGCGTATTCCTGGGAAAACGTAGGCCGCGGTCCTCAGTTTCCCAGACAAAGGTGCAGAACAATTTATTAGGGAGGAATTCGAATGGCAATCAAAGGGCCTGTCTTCTGGCGGCTTTCTGGCTCTGAGCCTTTCGTTTGTGTTTTTTAGGTAACTAATCACTTTTCTAAAAAGAGGGCATAGGCAGAGGCCTGGGCCTCAATCCGCAGCATAAAGGTTGCTTTCTTCCAACTGTCATCGAAATGGATTTCAGTGCGCGCTCTCATTTTCAACAGGAACACTGTTTGTCTTCACTCTCTCTATAAATACCGTTTTAAAGAGCTCTTTTCTGTTTGGCTTTCTTCCCCCCCTCCTTGAGCCTCTCTTTACCTGTTCCCGTGGTATTTTGAAAAGAGGGAACTCACCTTGTCGTGCAAAGAGCTCATGAGTTAAGAAACAGAGGAGAAAAGGGGGGAAGAAGAGGTTCTGTTGGCGTAATGTTTTGAATAGGAAGCCTTTGCCGAACTCCTTTGCAAACTTGGGGAGCTTGAAAAGGGACAAGTAATCCAGCTATTTATCTCTGTTCAAAGAGACGGAGCAGGTATGTGGGAAAAAAAGCAACGTGTTGGGATGGCGTCGGGGAAAAATAGGGGAACATGTCGAGAGAACGGCCAGTGTTTACCGTGCTGGGAAATCGACAATGGTGGATGGATGTCTGATGGGAATCAAAATCAATGGAGAAATTCCCTTATACGCCAGCACGCAGATTAAAAAAACATCAGTGCTATTGAAATGGCCAAACCTTCCCTTTATACCTTCCACATTGGGATCATTCACTAGGTATATATAGAGAAAGGTAGAAAGGAAAGGATTACTATTGTACTGGATGCATGTAAGGATATTACATTTTGTATGCTTCAACAGATTTGACTAAAAGTGTCCGAGATCAGCTCTAATCCACCCGTCCTTCCCAATGGATCTCATTAATCCAGACCTTCTGTAGCCCCTCTTGTTGCCCTGGACGTGCTGCTTGGTAAGGAGGTCCCCTGGTTTTTTTTTCCTCCACTGTCAATCTGTCTGTGCTCCCACACAAAGAACCCTCCTCTCTATTTCACGTTTTCTGACTTTGTCCATGACCCGTGTCTGTGGTATTTGGATCCACTCTGTTACATTTGGAATTCGTAGCACTCAGACCCCCCCCCCCCCCCCCCCCCCCTCCCCCCCGCCC